>JAZHYW010050755.1:0-19424 GCA_037355805.1 Ixodes ricinus | reverse complement strand
GGACAGCCACTCAGGAAGCTCTGCTGGCTGTCGGTCAATTGCTCAAGGCCTCCGCTGCTCTTCAGGTCCCGAAAACGAAAGGAAGGGCTGTGTTCGAAATCTTACCCAAATAGATCCGAGCTACTCTGGCGGGTCGTGCTCACGTGATCACACAGATAGAGGGACGCTGGACGCCGGTAGAGTTTCAAGCGCAAAGGTACAAAACCATTGCCCCGGCGTGAGATCGAGTACATTTTGGAACACGTCCAAGGATATGGAGGGCCCGGCAGAACTGGGCAGAACAGATGAACAGTATTAGCAGGTGGCGTGTGACGTCAAGTCTGACGACCATTCTTGATTTCCTTAGTTTTTATTTTGATGAATTTGTTGCCCTAAGTAATGACTGTGACGTTGATATGTTACTCAGTAAATTCTGCACGTTAGTCAGTGACTGCATTTCGAAGTTCGTTCCAGTCAAAATTAAAAAAAAGAATCTGACACATCCTTGGATGACTAGGGAAGTGTTACAATTATCTCGCCGCGTTAAGAGGAATAAGAAACTAAAGCATAGTGTTAACCCAGTGGACGTAGACCGTTTTGAATGTTTGAGGAAAACTCTTGAAGAAAAGATGGCTGCCGCAAAGGAGGTTTATTTTAATGTAACACTGACTCAATTTATGAAGTCAAATCCAGCGAAGTTTTGGAGGTCCATCCTACCCAGAGATGAAACACCCCGTAATTTCATTATTCAGGATAAATGTGTTAATGACCCTTCTGATATTTCGAATAGCTTTAATGAATATTTTACGTCTGTTTATACTCTGGATGACGGCTGCGAACCTAGCTTTTGTCCCACTATATTATGTCCACCGTTAACAGACATTCAGGTTAATGACTCTGGTGTACTTAATATGCTCCTCAACCTTGACTGTAAAAAGAGTTCAGGCCCGGATGATATTCCAAATTCTTTTCTGCATCGTTACTCCGTCTGGACATCAAGATATTTAACTATAATTTTCCAAAAGTCACTTTCATCCGGAATTGTTCCTCGACTCTGGAAATCAGCAAGAATAGTTCCCATTTTCAAATCCGGTAATAAGCAAAGTCTTCTAAATTACAGACCAATTTCTCTTACATCCTCTTGCAGCAAACTCCTCGAACACATAGTGTGTAAGCATATCTCCAATTATCTTGAAAATAATTCTTTACTCTGTCCTAACCAACATGGTTTTCGTCGTCTTTTTTCAACCACTACGCAGCTCTTGGAATTTACTCACGACATCGCTTCATCATTAGATAAAAGAGGACAAGTTGACGCTATTTTTATTGACTATTCGAAGGCGTTTGATAAAGTCTCCCACCCCAAGCTTCTTTTGAAGTTAAAAGTCATTCTTAGAAACTCCCTTCTGCTTGACTGGATTTCAGATTATTTGAATTGCAGGTCGCAGTTTGTTTCATTTGCGAATGCCTTCTCTTCGGAAGCTTCGGTTAGCTCAGGTGTACCTCAGGGTTCGGTGTTAGGGCCTCTTTTATTTATTTTATATATAAATGATGTCGTAGAAAACATACCCGTTAAAGTTCGTCTTTATGCAGATGACTGCATTCTGTACAATGACATTTCGTCTCCTAATGATCAACTGTTACTTAACGAATCCTTTATCCGTTTTTTTAATTGGAGCAAGAAATGGCAAATGGATATTAATTTCGATAAGACTGTGTTTATGAGATTTACGAATAAGAGAACCCCTTTAGTTTTTAGCTATGGCATCGATGATGTCATTTTAAATGAAGTTACGGAGTTCAAATATTTAGGTGTTTTCTTCACGTCCAACCTCAAATGGGACAAGCACGTCAACTTTATTTGTTCTCGCGCCCTAAGAAAATTAGGTTATGTTAAACGTACTCTTAAATGCTCTACTAAAGAAGTTAAACTCTGTGCTTATAAGACCCTTGTTAGGCCCATCTTGGAGTATGGATCTGTTGTTTGGGATCCTTATTTTAAGAAAGACATTAATCTCATTGAATCTATCCAGGCCAAGGCTGTAAGGTTTATTTTGAATAGGTATGACCGTAATTTTTCGCCCTCCTCGGCTGTTTCATCTCTGGGGCTGGAGCCTTTGTCTAGAAGGCGTACGGTTGATAGAATTAAAATGTTGCACAGAATTGTTAATGAGGACTGTGGAATAGAGCGATGTAAATATATTTCATTTTCTACCAGTTCACGCACCAGACGATCTCATTCATTAAATATTGTTCCTTTTCAGTCTCGTACTAACTGCTTTAAATATTCGTTTTTTCCACATAGTATTGAAATTTGGAATGATCTTGATGGGGAAATACGTACTCTTCCCTATGGTGATTTTATTAGCGCGGTTCTGCCTATTCTTTTCAGTAACGCATGACGTCATCGTTCTCATTTCTGTTATGTTCAAGGGCATGTTGTATTGTTTGAATGTTAATTTTTTTCTGTATTTTCCACTCCTGCAATGACCTCACAGAGGTCGCAGTATGTAAATAAATAAATAAATAAATAAAGGTCATCGAAAGGCGGAGGAAGCGAGGAGGAAAATCGTGATTTTTGGCTCGGTGGTGTTCAAACAGACATTGGTCTGCCGGACGGGCGGACGCTTCAACTTTTACGATTTCCTGCCGGAGTCCTGTCGCCTCAGGATTTATGAGGTGTCCTGTTTGGACAGGCCTTGATACTCCGACGCAGTAAACGCGGCGTAGCACAGCGCACACAGATACTGATTGGTCGCAGATATCGAGTTCCTGCTTTCCGGTCAATGAAACGCGCGCAGTCTACGCAACGCTGCTTTCGCTGCGCACAACGTCGGAGTATAACAGAGGCTTTAATGCGCGTTGAAGGGACTGGGTTGACGAGATAGGCACGAAACCTCAATTTTAAAAGAGAGCAGGCCGACAATATATATTATTTAAAAAAAGTACCCACATGCAAAGAGTAGGCCCGTACCGCGTTGCTCTTCAATCTGATGAAGCTCGAACATTTTTGTTTGTTTGTTATGTTATCGATTGAGAGAGAAAAGAGTGCTGCCTCCGTTACAGCCCGGCTAACATCTCTGCCTCTCAATAGTCGGGTTTTTTTTTTCGCGCCATCTCTTTTGGACAAAGACGTAAAGAGACATCGTGTGTTTCCACGCGCCATTAAAATGTCTACTATCGACCGACAGTTACCGACGGCCGTATTCTTAAGTACTACTTGACTTAAACTCCGCCTCCTCTCAGTCGAGGTAGGGGAAGAAAGAACAGCCCTGCTCAAGAGCCATGCGCCGAGAAACTGAGGGAGAGGGAGACGAGAGCTCATCGAACGTGTTAGAACGCGGAACGCCGCGTCCGCCGTTTGGCTCTTGCATTCGAACGCGTCCACGAGTGCAGCGGAGACAAAGGCAGCTATAGCTTTAGGTCTACCCACTAATCCTTCCACCCAGAGTCGCATTCTGACATCCCCTCTCGCCTCCTCCTCTTCCTCAGTCTTCTACCCGTCTATGTCCAGCATCCACGACAACCCGGCAAATCATAAGCAGAGTGGCAGCTTTTCTTGTTCAACTGCCCTCGAGGAACGCCTTGTATGGTGCCGTAAACCTGCTCCACTGTAGGTTGCTCAAATATAAGGGGAATTGAAATGCAGGACGCGTCCTGTCGTGCTTCCTGTCGCCCAGGTTCCGTGGCAGCCAACAAAAAGATATGGATCGCGGTAGGTCGTCTGGTGAAGGTTTGGCCTGACAGCCCACGAACAGCGCCCGAATGTGCAATGCGCGGGGATAAACAGGCAATAATGACCTGAGCTTTTGAGATATCCTTTCTGGGCAAGGAAGCTCAAGGAAGCATTTCAAATCTGGTGGACCCTTCTATGTGCTCATAGGGTCTATACACGCATAGGTCTTGTGGACCCTCTGCGTGAGTCTATATCAGCAAAATGCTTCGTTTGCCCGAGAACTTGCGAAATTGAAGGCCCATTCCAAAGCCATGCCCTACAACTGTGCCTTTGTCAGCACCGCAGATGATCGCGAGATGGAGTATAGTATTGGCGACTCCAACGAAATCGACGGCACCCAGCGGTAAGAACAGAAAGCCGTGGCAGCAGGCTCGCTCGCTAGCCGTTCGCGTACCCGGTTACAGGTATGTGTGATTAGAATTCTAATTTGGCAAGACCAAATGTTCTGGTCCTTATGGCCCCACTCTGTAGATACAGAGCCCGAAAAAAGTGGCCTATCCACAAGGTAGAATTCAACTACGTTTTCTCCAGATTACATGTTGATACGTCCGCGAGTCACCAGGACATTAATCTTTCGCATGTCGCGGAATTGGTTGCCATGCCTGAAGCATGCATGTCCCGGTGTCTCGCGATCGTAGCTCGACGGAAGCTCTCGTAACGTTCATTGAAGATACGTTTATGGATTCATTACGACCATCACTCTTGCACGAGGAAGTCAAGCAGTTAAATGCTACTGTGCGGATGAGCGTTTAGCGTAAATGCGAAGTCACCCCTTGGTACGTTTCACTCATACAGTGGCGGAACAAAAATTTTACTGCAAAAGCTGAGTTTACAAAAGTCTGACATCACAAGTACTTCATTATCGCTGAACCAATTGTAAACAGAAAAGCCCCGCTGACTTGCGCTTTTGACGCTATTTGATTCGTCCCATTAGCTTGTAGCGTATGCTGCGTCTGGAGTTATTGAAACGAAGTATAGGTCTCCGGTTCACGTGCACCTGAATGTCCCAACCCCATAGAACGGCAGCTCGATCAAGAACTGGAACATTGGAGGGACCGGCAGACCATAAATGTTCTCGCACTTCTCTAGGAGCAGGGATTTCAGGAAGCTCGCCATCGTGGCTGGTAAAGCAGCAGTGCGCGATAAATTCGCGGTTGTTGCAACACCTCCATTTTCGCAGCAGTGCGCAATAAATTCGCGGTTTCTGAAGTGACGCCGTGGTACTGGAAGGCTCTCGTCTTTGCTAGTCGCGCAGGAGTTCGCAGGTTCTGAGGACAAAATCTACGAACTCGGTGAACGATGTGTCAGCCGCCATGACACCCAAAGAACCGACTTAAGTTTTGAGGAAAATCTCGACGCAGCTCCGACGCTACCTTGGGATTTTGGAGAAGATTGTAGAGTATTTCCTCAGTCAAGTGGAGTTTCGAGTCGAGTTCGAACAATGAAGTGCTAAAGCTGCCTCGGGTGCAGTCATAGATTCCACTATACTCACTGAACCTGGCAGTTCGACGACGGAGCCATAGAGTGCCCGGTCGCAGATTTGGAGCGCAAGGATCTGGTAGCACAGAGCATTTCTCGGGGAGTCTGGTATTCAGCGCACAGCTTTTGCAGCGGCGAGGACCCGAAACATGGTTTTCAAACCCGACGAGAAAAGAAGCGGTAGCCCGAGGAACGCGAGAAGCACGAGAGGACATTACATCGGTCGGGACAAGTGTGGGAAAACAAATGCGCAACTCCGCTCCCCCTTGGGCTTGGGGGGAGCATGAGTTGCGCATCTGTTTTCCCCAAGCCGCTATTCGCCGAGATCGATCACATGCGGAGCAAAGCATCCAGCGCCGTGCAGGAAAGCCACTGCTATCGACTTTGCACGCGCCCCGGCGAATGTTCCCCTGCTTCCGCCTCCTTCTCCTGGGGGGGGGGGGGGGTTGTGTGTATGTTTATACAGCCTAGGAACTTGGTCTGCCTCCAAGAGCGACGAGTCTCCCAGCTGTAGATGAGCAATTTAGCCAGTGCAGTACAACTCCTTTTCCTCCTTTTCTCTGTTCCATGCGGGGCGGCGCGCGCGCGCGCTATTTGTCGAATTCAGTCACGTGACGAGCAAAGCATCCAGGGCCGTGCAGGGAAGAAGGCGCTACGGCCACCCACCGAGGCTGAATGCGCAGCTCTGCTACCGTAGGTAGCAATAGTCCTTTCCGCTTACTCTCGCCCCCGACCGCCAAGAAGGCATATCCGGTATGGGCGACTATAAAATATTAAAACGTTTCAACCTGCAAATAGTAAAAAAATAAAGGGGAGACAAAACGAGAATGGGTGGCGGTTACGCTTATCTCCTAAATGTATTCTATTGGCGTCACGACGGCAAAACAATGTTTTCGCCCGTACTGGAAGTGACGATATTTAAGATGGCGGCGCCACTTGTGAAAAAGGTCTATATACAGGAACTTGATGGGAACCTGGTATTCAGCACTCAGCCTTTGCAGCGACGAGGACCCGAAACATGGTTTGGAAACCCGACGAGAGAAGAAGCGGTGCGCGAGGAACGCGAGGAGACGAATGGACATTCCATCGCTCGGCAGAAGTGTGTTTCGGCGTCTCGCCGCAGCGGGGTGCCCGTTGCATGACTTTCCACTAGGGACGCTCTAGTTAGAGTGCGAGCAACGCAAATCCTGGAGAGCGTTTGCAATTTAATGGCGGCGCCTGAGGGGAGAGGAGTGGGAAAGTATATGCGCCACCCTTGCCTTCACGAGAGCAGACTCCCGCTCTGTTGCCCCGTGTGCCTTTCCTCCTGTTGCCTCCCACTGCAAGCAACGAACGCCTTGGCGTAGCCTTTCTCGCTTCCTTCTCGCTCCGGGAATTGCAAACGTCGAGAGGAGAAATTAGAGTTGCCAGACATGCAGCAACGTCCAAGATGGTGGAATTTGCTATTTTTCGCGTTAAACAAACACTTAACCTATCGGAACAAAACTGGTAGCTGTTGGCCTCGAGATCGACCCAAGTGGCGCTACTGTCGCGCTATCATCATCATCAACATCAAAGCGGGTATAGGAGCATGGCCGCCCCATAGTCTCTCCACGTTTGCATGCGAGACGGTGTAGATTTTTCCGTTTACTTTGTCGCACAGCATCGGTGGGAAGACAATTTTAGCGGAAAAGGGTGCGGTACTGTTCGGTGCTTCAGTGAAGATCGAATCGTGTTACCAGCGTACGGCCAAAATTTAAATAATCAACGTGTGGATGCGTCGTCTGCTCTAAGTAGACGTTGGGAAGCATGGATCAGCACGACGGATGCCTGTCTCCGGGTTAACTGCACTATTTATGTTAATTGTTTTTAATATATGAATAGATGTATCGGTTCAACAGCACGGGAATTCAACTAAACAATGAATTCCAACCCGGATAACATAGCACTGATACTGTGGGCTGTAAAATCTCAGGTACTATGATTTTTGTTTCCAACTTTAGCTTTTGCAGTAAACTCAACATTTAGCATGAAGAGAAGCTACAGCGGTATTGGAGATTTCCGTGCTTTTGAGTTCCGGTGCCCCCAGCCAATGTTTCCCTTTACTTTTCCAGGGTGTGGGTAAGTTTTTCGGAGTCGGAACAATTCTACTACGTTGCGATGAGGAGAGAGTGCCCCTTCTAGTTACGATTCGGAAACTGTTCGTTGGCAGAACAGCTGAAACAAGTGAAAGCAAACTATTCTAATATATCTGCCGCGAGTGGAACAAACGAGTGTAACCAAGCAACGCAGTAGCGTGCATGTTGTTAGATGCTTTTCTCTGTAGTACCCGCTTAAATTTTTTCGGTGAGGACCGCGGATGTCAAGAGGCTAATATTATCAATTTCTGGCTAAATAATCTTCTATTCAAACATAATAGACTCTGCAACTCCAACCAACAACCCGCACCACGATACAGATAGCATCGGCCGCCGCGACACTCTCTTACTGATGAGGGATAGGGACACTCACCCGTGGCTTTCCAATCACCCTCCGCTTTCAGATAACGCATATCGGGATTGGGCAGTTGATCGATTAACCTTCAGATTATTCGAGTGACGCTTTAATTGCGGTATTTCTTTTTTGCCGTTCAATCGGAGTCTTGGACTGGAGAAAGGCAGGAAAAAGTAAAAAAAATGCCTGCTTCAATATTTCTGACGTATTTCTTTCTTTTAGGACACAGGCTTTCACGGTAAACCACTTCAGCATGCTTGTGGTTATCACCGAGCGTGATTATACTGTTTAAATAAAAACTTAAAAATTACCTCAATTCAAAAGGCTTCCCGTGTTTGTACTTCTGTAGGCGTGACAACGTGAAGTTTAAAATGGGCATGCAATATGCCATTTATGACATAGTAAAATAGTTTTAAAAAATGTATAGTTTTAAAGTCGTTCATGCCATACGGCCGGTAAAAAATCGACTAACGGATGTATCTACTGATTAGTTTATTAAAGGGTGGCGATCAGTCGGGTTAATTTTTTATTCAAACCACAGCTCCAATCAACATTCAATGTTTTATGAAAGCTATGGTTTGTGCGAGATAACAAAAATATGTGGGGACAGCGAAAGGGACCAAACCACACCACAAAGACTATGGAAGCTTCCGACTTAATAATAATCGCTTTGCTGAATTTCCACGCATGTGAAGCGATACAACACAACCCTATAGTAGGAAGAAACAACCACAAAAGCAACAAGCGTTTAATGAGGAGGGCTCAGCTCAGCCGCAAGCGGGCTTGCGTCGTCGAGATCCATGTTTCCGAACGTGCGCCCGTAGCAGACGACGCACGGTGGTGTCCCCGCTTTCGCATGTTTCCAATTTCGGCCGCATAGTGGCGACACGGTTCGATCTCGAGGCGAAAAGAAAAGTAATCATTTATACCTCGCGTAAGTTATTCAAGCGCATTAATGGCTCTTATGACCTGAGTTAGGAAATAAAAGAACCCTTTGCCCCGTAGACTCCCAACAAAATTTAGCAATTACATGGCGTCCATATCCCGTGATCCCCGATCTAGCAGTTGCGCCCACCTAACTAGAGCCTCCCTATACTCTTCGCTCATCCGTTGTCTGCCGCTCTCTTTTTTCACTTTGGCGGCCGCGTCTCGTGGCAATCTGCCAGGCTTTGTCAGTATAGAGGAGGCTATGGTGGAGTGGATGTTTCGAGTCGAGTAGCGTTTAACTTTTATCTAGTGTTTACGCCAATGATTAGCTTACGTCTGCTAGCGTAGCAGTATGTCTGCCACGCATGTGCTTTGGGAAAAAGACCCTTTCTTTTGCTTTTTTGTTTTGTTTTTGGGCGTAAGCGTTTTTTACCGGAGTTGCGTAAGTGTAGGTGCGTGTTTACGTTTGTCGTATTGCTTCTAGAGAAATATCGAGAGAGAAAACAACTTGAAAACTGCGCAGTAGAGAACAGGAGGCAGAGAGAAACAACAGGGATGGAGGAGGAAAATGAGGAGACGCCGGCTGCTCGAAAAGCGTTGGTGATGACCTCTCTCCCTCCGCCGCATAGGTGCACATCTATTCACGCTGCACAGACCTATGAACAAATGAGCGCCAAGAGTGTAGTCAAGCTCACGCTTAAACCACTCTCGCACATCATAATCTCCTTTTTTCAATCCAGCTAGACTCTGAAACGAAGTTGAGGTATAGATTGAACGCCAGAACATTGGGGACTTCCTGCAACGACAAACTCCATTTGCTGATTTCAGATAACAATGAGGTATCACTATCAGTGGTATTATTCCACACATTACTGATTAATTGTAGATATTTCTTTGATACTGTTGACGTATAAACCGCTACCCCAGATGGAGCTTCTTGGCACTCCAGCTCTAAACTTTTCGGTATGGGGCCATTCAACAACGTTGGGTATGAATTTTACTAACCACGCGTATCGTGCAATGGGACGCAAAAGAACTATCCCGTGACGACCAGGAGTCAGAAACAAGATTATTGCTATGAACTTTAAACATAATATAACGATTTTCTTCATTCTGTCCTTCCGGGGGGTTTGCTGATTTTTTTGTGATACGTTTGGCATCATATTAGGAATATAATGTACAAGCCAATGTAAGATTCTGAGCTTCTGATTTACCAACGTATTTCAGACACGTAACGGCCCGCTCTTCTGAAAGTGGCAGACGATGCAAGCTCACGCCACTCGATGTTAAAGGGACACTACAATGAAAAGAAAAAATAGTTTTTTTTATTAAGTGCATAGATGGGACACGTGTTCTTTTTTTGTAATTTTTGCATAAGAGAAAAAATGAAAGCCGTTTAAAACTCTGTGTAACGCCGAATTAGAGCGCAGCTCTTGAGGAGGAGGAGGGAAGGGTACTGAGGGGAAGGTATACCCCTCCTCCGTCCCTCCTCATCCTGTCTGCTATTCCTCCGTCCGAGCGGCGTCGCCGTCGCCTCATGAAGGTCACGTGACCTCACGGGGTCACGTGACCCCTGTGAGGTAACGTGACAATGACGTCATCATAACGTCACCAGTGACGTCACGTGTGACGTCATCGTCATCGTTGCTGATGACGTCATCAGTGACGTCACTGATGTCATCTGCGACGATGAGGATGCGGATGCCGATGACGTCATCAGTGACGTCAGTGATGACGTCATCAGTGACGATGACGATGCGGATGCAGATGACGTCATCACTGACGTCACTGATGACGTCATCTGCGGTGATGACGTTGTGGATACGGATGCCGATGACGTCACCAGTGACATCACCAGTGACGTCACGCGTCCCATAATGCACCGCGCGGGCGCCTTAAGAGCTGCGCTCTGAAAAGACTTCGCGCGATATTTACGCCGTTATAGGCAATTTAGTTGGAGGTCAAGGCCTTCATAAGCCCCGCCCACAAATCAGTTGCCCACTCATAACTACTGGATTGTCTTGGTTGCTCGGCCGAACACGCTAACAATCCCGGTGTCTCCCCTTTCCCAATAAGACTGCTGACTGGGCGAGTCGGTATAGTTCATGTCGAATAACGTACAGCGCACAAAGAGAAACACTCGCAAACTCAGACACACCGAAAAAATATACACTCACTCGGCGCTGTACGTTATTCCCCTTCCCGATATCTGGCGCATCTAGTTTGACGTCTCACAACGCCTGCTAGTTTTGCGAGCCGACGCGCGGCAGCCTCCGGCATTGTCTGCTATTTCACCAGCGTCTATCGTCGTCTGTCATGCCCGAAGGACGCGGACACGAACGCTGCCCGTCGGCGTCTGTTTTCGCCTTCGTCCGTCTGCTATTCCGGCCCCCTCTTAAAACTTTTACAACACTCGCAAGACTCCTCACTGAAAGCGGCGTTCTAGCTTTCCATCATGCACGAGCACCGGTCCAATACAAGCGTCTGTCCGCTCCTGTCGATGTACGGTAAAAAAAAAAGCGACCGAGTGGACTAAAAAAAAGCAAAAAAAAATAAACATGCTCTCATTTCAGCTTTTATGTTTGTTATTTTTCTTTTTCATGGCATCTGCGAGCAAGGTGAGAGAGCTTCATGACGCTCAATTAAAATGTGACCTAAAATTCTTTGCTTTGACTGGCCAGGTGCATTGCAAAACTTGAGAGCTACTTGCCTGTCGAAGCGAAATGACGGAAACATACCTCTACTAGCTTGATGAGAGCCGAACGACCGATTGCCTCCAGCCAATGTGGAGTGCTAGCTCGTTTGCTTCTTGCACAGGGGGATGCGATGATGCCAGAACGCCGAGCTCTCATTGGCTGATTGAACAAATATAGTGGGTAGACCTCAAGGCATCTAGCATTGGGGTCTACCCACTATCCTTTCAATCAAAGCCAATCAGAGCTCGGCGTCGTTCTGACGTCACCGGAACTCCCTCGCAAAAAGCAGACGACTTCCGCTCCGCAGTGGCTCGCAAATTCTTACCTGTGGAAGTGTCGTCTCGCTATTGAGGCCACGGTCGCAATCACGGCGATTGCACAATTCACACTGCATCAGGGCCGCTTTTGTGGGAACAAACATCTTTATTCAGCGTCAACACGCGCAAAGAAAGAAATCAAGCCAGATCGATCAAAATACAGCGTCGGTGAAATGAATTGAACGCAAGTTAAACTCACCGCATAAATCGGTTGTTAACTTACCGCGCTGGGAGAGGTGCTCCAAGCTCGTGCATTTTTATTTGAGAGTATGAATACATGAAACTTTCGGAGTCAAACGAAAGAAAATAAAAACTGTTTTTGTCCATGAAAAAATTATCGCCAAGCTTTTTATCTCAAAATCATCAGAAAATCGTTGTGGACTATTCTGGCGTTTACTGCAATTAGAAAAGGTGTGAAATGAAAAGAAAATAGAAATGGCTTGCCGATTCTTCACTTCATTTGGCCCGAATAAGCACCACAGCAACACATAATATTTTTAGTGTAGATGCCAATAGGCCCTTTCCGGAATTCAGTTTGGCCACTTTGATCACTATGATCATCTGAAAAATGGCATATGTGCTATACTAATGACGACCTTCTGTTTACTAATGTAGGAAGAAGCTGAAGGTGCTGCTAAGCAGATAATTCGAGGCCTATACATTCTAAACGTTAGCGCGACGTGAAGTAGGTATTGCATGCAGAGGCTGCGCAAGCGTTCATTTATAACTCGGGCCCACTGAATATGTTAGTAGCACACACCCGGCTTCAAAGCCCCTTGATGTATATAACTTTGTAAGGCGTCTGTGTGGGTTGGCCCTCCGTTCTGACTGCTTGCATTTTTTTTCGCCATAGACAGTGAAAGAGATTGAAAATGAGCTATACAGTGAAGCGCACATTCTCGTTTTCTCTTGACTTGGGAAAGTGACGGTGTCCCGTAAGATACTGCAGAACACATGTTCATTACCGCCATTAGTATGGTAAAATTTAAACTGCCATTTGAGTGACCAGATGGCACTGAATTCCGGAAAGGGTTTATTATAAAGAAAATATAGTTTATTTTTTTTTCTTGATTTGCTCAGGTGAGCTTTACACATTTCCACACTGGTGCAGGAGGAGCAGGTAATTCGAACGAAGCTTATGTGGGACGCTAGTGCAGCTACGAAAACAAGCATCCGCACAGCGCTTCTGAAAGCGTGTATAGTTGCGAGAGTTGTTTGCTTCAAATTATGTCGGTTGGTGAGATTTTCGTCTAAACACCTCTGTGAACTCAAAACGACGCGCACTCATAGCAACTGACGAGCTCAGCGAGTTGCGCTCGTTCAGCACTCCGCAGATGCCGGCAGCCATGTGTGTTATCGTTTGAAACCGAAGCGGCAAGGTAACCTCGGGATATTTTTAAAAAGAATAATGAGTCTATCTAGATTATCTGCTTGTCAAACATAGAAATAATATATTAAAATACTATTACGACACGGAGATACAAATTTACAACCACCCTTTTGCACGTCAATCATCTTTAAAGCCAATGAGAGATGTAAGCACCTTGTAAGCACGGGGTTGCGACCTCTACATTCTGCACCTATATTGCGCCTAGCAACTTAAATATTCCTCGAAGAATTAATTTTTTTTGTTGTTGCAATGTTTTTTTTAAGACACGATTGCTCATGACTAAAGCAAAGCGGCTAAAATGCAGAGATGCGAAGAGACGCACAGTGACGCCGACCCGACTACTATAAAGTTACAAAGTATATGAAAGGTGCGCATGCGTTTACGAGCGCGCGTCACTGGTCGGCTTGCCTTCGGTAACATTCGGGTTCACGTTCGTGGTCAAGGAAGTGCAATGACTGAAATCGCGAATCTCTAACAATGTCCGGTACGCAGTACGTGCTCCGCGAGCATTGGCAAACAGGGCACGTAAATGTGATGAACACTGGCGGCACGAACCGGCAACACAGCGCCTGACAGCTTGATTTAACTACGAGCTCAAGTGGTTAACGCTGCTCAACATTCTCCGACAAACGCTCGTCTATTAACGTCAGTGATTTGGTCTAAGCAGCATTGAGCAAAACCGAGGAAAATGTTGCGTGGTCCTTTTTAGCCGCGTGCTTTCACGAAAGCCCCGTGGAAACGTATTAAATACGAACGCTCTAATAGACATTTCAAATAAAAAGGGCCTTCGAAATGCTGAAAGAATTTTTTATTGCCTTCACTCGCAACGAATTTTCGCGCGAGAACGGCTGTAACTGAGCGTTCTCGCTTAGAACGATGGGTCTTCGAATAATACATTTAAAAAAGCAGTTCCCGTTCGCCAAACTTAATTTCGGACGAGGCTGACTTATTATGGAAGCGCGGTCGCTGCCCTCACGAAGGAAGCTCAATGCAAACATTTATTTCTAAAATATCTGTTGACAGATGAGACTGCTCTTTATTCCTTTTTAAACCAAAACTACGGATTTTCATTCTGGGTGCGCGTCCCACACACCATAACGTGAACTCAACAAAGTTACGCATTTGCTTCGGTTTATGGTTAGTCCTAACATGGAGTAGCTGCTTCGTTCGCATTAATAGTGAAGCCGGGATTAGACCTGCACCTGTCCCCTGTCGTATCAAAGGGGGGGGGGGAGGTGTTCCCGGTTCAGAATATTCCCCAAAACGTTTTGATTGCCCGCCCCTGCCCCCGCTATCCAATTGTCCCTTTTTGTTTCACGATGCTCGATGTTTCTTTCATGACTCGCGGCGTTATCAAGGCAAAAAATTGGATATTACGTTTTTCGGTCCATTCCGCTTGACAGAATAGGAATAAGCGCACAAGAAGGCATCCAAGTGCGTAAACATTATTTCGGCCATTATCCTCTCAAGTCGGAATAACAAACGAAAGTCTTCCATGTACAGAGAGAAACGCCAGAAATACTGTGGTTCCTGCACAGGGGAGAAACGCTTGAGCCTCTCAGTTTATCAAGCACTACTCTGTAAATTGGTTTTCTGCTGGTTTTCGCTTCATGGAGAGCACGGACACATTTGATGTATACATTTTTTTCCAAACGAAGTGATGGCTATATTCAGAACCTCCTTTGTCAGCACTTCGGCTTCACAAGCTGCGACGTCCAAAGCTATCCAGTCGTTCACACTTGTTGTCAAGAGCAACACCTTTACACATAACTCTCATTTATTGTATGTCTGCGCTTTGGGCACTCATGCCTTAATGAGTATACGCTTAGCCATTGAAAGTATGGCGTTCTGTGTGCTCTTGCTTTTGGTTATGTAGGGATTACAGGAGAATGTGAGGTGAAATTGTTTCCTAGGGTTTCATTCGTACACACTTCCTTTATCCCTTTTTACGTCGAACCACGCCACCAAAAGAAAACACCTCCTGAAAACAAATTCTGGCTACGCCACTGGTACCCGAGCTGGTAGTCATGAGCTGAGAAGCGAGTTCCTAACAGGAGTTGCCTATTTCCCCGACTAAACAACAAAATAAAGTGATGAAAAATAACTACAGTGACAAAGTCCTGAGCGCAAGCGTGTCGGCCCAAATGCCATCCATTTGTCATCCAACTGGCAGGAAAGTGAAGGGTGGGAGGGAGGCGGGGGTGATTACATTCTAAATCTATTTCACCACTAACGGCAACAGCCGCTAACTATACCAAAACAAAATGTGACGTTCGTGTTTATACAACGTAAGGTCGGTCGGTTTGCTTTTATGAGTGCGGCGACACTGGTTTACGCTGTAAATGAGGAGTTTAGCCAGTCCAGTAAGTACCACTGCTGACCTGGGGTCTGTAACGTGCATCACACAGTAGTGATACACGGCCGCACGCCGGTACGATACTCATCCGGATCGAAACGGGCAGAGGAAACTTTAGTAAGCGGCGCTTTGCTGGTTTCATCGCCATTTCCTTGTGCCTCCGCCAGCGCCTCCGTGTCACTCAGTTTTGACCAAAGCCACACAAAATAGATTCGCGGACAAAACAGAAAACGTTAAACTTGAAAATATTCCTTCTCTAAGGTTAAGCGGTGAGAGATTCGCTCCTCGCTAATCCCCCATCCTGCCACTCGTGTGGGCTGCATGAGCGGCACCTGCGAACGCTCGTGTAGCAGCAGCAGCTGCCGGATCTATGTAAAGGCTGGTTCACAGGCTTGCGTTCGTTTCTTCCATAGCAACCAAAACGACGAACGATAGGGACACCGAGTGGCCGAGGCAACGTGACTCGTGGCTGCATCACGCAGCTGCATTTTTTTTTTTCAGTGCTTATTATGTTGTGTGCAGCGAATCGTTGTCCCGGTGACTGTCGTTGCTTTCGTTTCATTCTCTCTTTAAGGCAACCAACGTAACTGCCTGAACCAGATAGGTTAGTGGGAAGGGTTTAAACCTGGATTACACCTGTAATACCGTTAGGTGGTGCAGGTAGAAAGGAACAGTTTATTTTTTTTTTTAACTCTCACTTAGAAATTGAGTAATTGAGTGGGAAGGGTCAAAATAGCACGAGCGCAAAACTTGCAGTATGATGTAGCTGTCCGAATTCGGTACCATCTGCACATATTTTTGTCAAATGTTATGATTTTGGAGCAGCCACTCTCAAAAGAAAGAGTGGGTGAAATTGCACGGGCTGGAATGTAATTCTGGGCGAACGGCTGTTCTTTCGTTGTGTCATAGCCTCCGATATACTAGAAAGCCTGTCAAATCGCGAGAAAACGTGGCCGCTGTAAAGGGGAAAGGAGATCAGAGAAGACGGCGCGCGCAGGGAGCTCTCCCTAGCAGCGCCAAAAAAAAAAAAAAAGCTCCAGTGGTAAAATCCGGAAACACGAACGCGCTCCTTTTTGTTTTCTTTTGTTAGAAAGGAGGACATTTTGCGTCGACTCTACCGTATTCCGCCCTCTCCCGTTTCACCACGCGCTGGTAGCCTCCTTTCCTTTTTACTCCATTGTAGTTTGTTGATGTTTCGCGGAGAAGCCACCGCGCGTAATGTTGGCGCTGGCTGAAGGGTGTACCCCAGATGTCGCTCTGCGCTACCACATGGGTAACCGTTCGCCGCAGCTCCTCGCTTTTTGGCGGCCGCAACGGTTCTGTCGTGCGAAATTGACAGGCTTTCAGAATAAATGAAACTATAATTGTGTGCGTCCTTTAAAAAAAAACAAAAAAAAACTCTTGTAGCCATTGCCAACTTAAGAAACTCAGGGCGTTGAAAATCCTGACATCTTATTATCGCTCCTTAGGCAATGAGATTGCAGCGAAAAGTTCGAACCTTAAAAGCCGCACCCACAGTTTCTTAAAATGTCAGCGACTGCAGTAAAAAACAAGGTAAGAGACGCGAGCTACGATTTACGTAATATTGACATAATTGTTTAGAGAAGTCGTTAGTGGTTGCAATGCAAACTCTCAAAGGACGGGGTCTAGAAAAACAAACACACAGAACACCTTGCCCCCGAAGTCTTTTTAGTAATCCTCCCATTCGTGGGGATTTTTTTCTTTATTTTTTTTATCCGTAACTTAAACATAATAAATGGTCTGAAAATGAAGGGACGTCCCTTACGCCGTCCGTTAGAAAATATTGCGAAGATAGACAAGGGGAGCATCTCGCTAAGGCCGATAGTCGCATTACGGCCGAGAGTGCATTAAGGCCGAGAGGGGTGAAAGGGCCGGGAGTGGCTTTGAGGCCGAATAGGGCATAACGGCCGAGAACTGCATTAAGGCCGATAGTGTCTGAATGGGCTGGTGTGGACGCCTTTTCGGGGGTCGCGCTGTGGTTGACGACTTTAGTCGCCACCAAATAAGATAGGTGGCGCCACATTGAGCATGGTGGATGAAATTAACATATTTTCACTCACGTCAATCACCGTGGTCTCTTCGCAGATTACAATGATTGGCGCTCCAAATACTGTAAACTACCTAATTTTCGAGAGGACCTAATTTTCTCCAATCGCCTACAATTCGCGAAAAATAGGTCCCGCGAACAATTCCGTTAAAATGTAAATACATTAGAATCTATATTGAGATCTCACCGCGTCGCGGAAATTAGAACCAGGAAAATATTCCAAAACTCCAGCTTCTACCTAATCGCGAAAAATAAGTCGTTTACAGTATTCTGCGAAAAAGTAGACTTATGACACTTTTAAGAGTGTATCTGTCGGTGACTGCAAATACTGCGGTTTTGGGTTTGTTTTCACCCTTCACGGACGGCACCAGTCGGTACGCTGGCCTTGCCTATCCGAATTTTTCATTTATTTATTTGATTTTCTGCGCTTTATCATTTATTATTCGCTTGATCACTAGTTCCTTTACCTGCATACTCAGATTATGTACACACACGCACACGTATTTCCAAATAAATGCTATGAATTAAGGGCGCCTTTTTGGTATAACATTCCTATATTTTAATCATCGGCTTTTTAAGAGTTTGGTGAAACATTTATTGTGTATTTTCAATTTTCAGCACTTTAACTAAATTAGTTATGTCTCTGATTCTACCGGGCGGCTACGAAAACGATGAGTGATGTTGATTTTAAAATTTTATTTTCAATCTTTTTTACAGCGAAACGATGAGGAAAGCACATACTAGGAAATATGTAAAAACACATGGACCGTGTGTTATATTAAGTTTTAAAGCATTAGTATTAAGTATTAAGTATTAAAATATTAAGTTTTGCAACCAGGGAAGCATAGAAAATATCACGCGTGGTCATTATGGCATAGCTGAAGTTGCGGCGCTGTTTAGCATCTGGCAGCCGTTTGGTCGAGTACCAAAGCAAGGCCAGGAAATTTCGGTGGAGTCAGCTGTATTATTTCCAGCCATGACGAGAAATCGCTGACAACGTGGAGCTATCGAACTCAGCTTCAAAGACATCCGATGAAAGGGCGTTCGATGAGACGGCTTCAATTAAACGGCTTCGATAAAACGGCGTTCGATGAAATCGCGTTCGATGAAACCGCGTTCGATGAAACGGCTTCGATCAAACGGCATTCGATGAAATGTCCGGTTCCACTCCGAATGCCTACCTATCTGGTCAAGAATCAGCGTAGCCAAACACCAGTTACGGCGTGAATATTTTTGTCTTTTTTTTTTGCCGACGGTTTTGGACATTTGAATGTAAGCAGTATTTTTGCTGTGACTACTGAGTTTTGTCATATAATTTACCCATCGGTGCTACGAAAGAGCTTGCGAAATAACTGTTGTGTACTTAGTTTTTGAGTTGCTAAATATAAAACGTACAAAAATGCCACACAAGATGGCCGCCGTGAGAGCAAAGCCAGCATACCTTGGCAAACAGCAAAACTTACTGCAGTGCCAGTCAATCAGAATGTCAGAACATGACAATTAACTCACTGTCGGAGTACATTCTTGCCTTGGAGAAGTGCCACGTGCTTCGTTCCGTCTCTCTAATTGGCTCACGAGGGCATAGCCTTCGCCCTTTGCAAAAAATGTTGACACGGAGTGTCGCAAAAAAGAAAAGCTAGTCGAAACGGTCAAAGCGCGACATGTTTATTTAATCGTAAAGGATGAAGCAATAAAACCAAAAACGCAGTATTTGCCGTTACCAAGAGATACCATGTACTGACAAATAAAAGAAACATGTGGCGCCATCTATCTTGTTTGGTGGTAACTAAAGTCATCAACACAACGCGACCCCCGAGAAGGCGGCCACACTAGCCCATTCAGAGACTATCGGCCTTAATGCAGTTCTCGGCCGATATGCCCTGTTCGGCCTCAAAGCTACTCCCGGCCCTTCCGCTCCTCTCGGCCGTAATGCACTCTCGGCCGTAATGCGACTATCGGCCGAAATGACAGTGACCCGACAAAGAGGGGGGGGGGGTAATAGGC
>JAZHYW010050754.1:0-17178 GCA_037355805.1 Ixodes ricinus | reverse complement strand
GACAGCCACTCAGAAGCTCTGTTGGCTGTCGGTCAATTGCTCAAGGCCTCCTGCTGCTCTTTCAGGGTCCCGAAACGAAAGGAAGAGGCTGTGTTCGCAATCTTTACCCAAATAGATCCGAGCTGCTCTGGCGGGTCCGTGCTTTCACGGTGATCACACAGATAGAGGGACGCTGGACGCCGGTAGAGTTTCAAGCGCAAAGCGTACAAAACCATTGCCCCGGCGTGAGATCGATTACCTTTGGAACACGTCCAGCGATATGAGGGCCCGGCAGAACTGGGCAGAACAGATGAACAGTATTGCAGGTGGCGGGTGACGTCAGTCTGACGACCATTCTTGATTTCCTTAGTTTTTATTTTGATGAATTTGTTGCCCTAAGTAATGACTGTGACGTTGATATGTTACTCAGTAAATTCTGCACGTTAGTCAGTGACTGCATTTCGAAGTTCGTTCCAGTCAAAATTAAAAAAAAGAATCTGACACATCCTTGGATGACTAGGGAAGTGTTACAATTATCTCGCCGCGTTAAGAGGAATAAGAAACTAAAGCATAGTGTTAACCCAGTGGACGTAGACCGTTTTGAATGTTTGAGGAAAACTCTTGAAGAAAAGATGGCTGCCGCAAAGGAGGTTTATTTTAATGTAACACTGACTCAATTTATGAAGTCAAATCCAGCGAAGTTTTGGAGGTCCATCCTACCCAGAGATGAAACACCCCGTAATTTCATTATTCAGGATAAATGTGTTAATGACCCTTCTGATATTTCGAATAGCTTTAATGAATATTTTACGTCTGTTTATACTCTGGATGACGGCTGCGAACCTAGCTTTTGTCCCACTATATTATGTCCACCGTTAACAGACATTCAGGTTAATGACTCTGGTGTACTTAATATGCTCCTCAACCTTGACTGTAAAAAGAGTTCAGGCCCGGATGATATTCCAAATTCTTTTCTGCATCGTTACTCCGTCTGGACATCAAGATATTTAACTATAATTTTCCAAAAGTCACTTTCATCCGGAATTGTTCCTCGACTCTGGAAATCAGCAAGAATAGTTCCCATTTTCAAATCCGGTAATAAGCAAAGTCTTCTAAATTACAGACCAATTTCTCTTACATCCTCTTGCAGCAAACTCCTCGAACACATAGTGTGTAAGCATATCTCCAATTATCTTGAAAATAATTCTTTACTCTGTCCTAACCAACATGGTTTTCGTCGTCTTTTTTCAACCACTACGCAGCTCTTGGAATTTACTCACGACATCGCTTCATCATTAGATAAAAGAGGACAAGTTGACGCTATTTTTATTGACTATTCGAAGGCGTTTGATAAAGTCTCCCACCCCAAGCTTCTTTTGAAGTTAAAAGTCATTCTTAGAAACTCCCTTCTGCTTGACTGGATTTCAGATTATTTGAATTGCAGGTCGCAGTTTGTTTCATTTGCGAATGCCTTCTCTTCGGAAGCTTCGGTTAGCTCAGGTGTACCTCAGGGTTCGGTGTTAGGGCCTCTTTTATTTATTTTATATATAAATGATGTCGTAGAAAACATACCCGTTAAAGTTCGTCTTTATGCAGATGACTGCATTCTGTACAATGACATTTCGTCTCCTAATGATCAACTGTTACTTAACGAATCCTTTATCCGTTTTTTTAATTGGAGCAAGAAATGGCAAATGGATATTAATTTCGATAAGACTGTGTTTATGAGATTTACGAATAAGAGAACCCCTTTAGTTTTTAGCTATGGCATCGATGATGTCATTTTAAATGAAGTTACGGAGTTCAAATATTTAGGTGTTTTCTTCACGTCCAACCTCAAATGGGACAAGCACGTCAACTTTATTTGTTCTCGCGCCCTAAGAAAATTAGGTTATGTTAAACGTACTCTTAAATGCTCTACTAAAGAAGTTAAACTCTGTGCTTATAAGACCCTTGTTAGGCCCATCTTGGAGTATGGATCTGTTGTTTGGGATCCTTATTTTAAGAAAGACATTAATCTCATTGAATCTATCCAGGCCAAGGCTGTAAGGTTTATTTTGAATAGGTATGACCGTAATTTTTCGCCCTCCTCGGCTGTTTCATCTCTGGGGCTGGAGCCTTTGTCTAGAAGGCGTACGGTTGATAGAATTAAAATGTTGCACAGAATTGTTAATGAGGACTGTGGAATAGAGCGATGTAAATATATTTCATTTTCTACCAGTTCACGCACCAGACGATCTCATTCATTAAATATTGTTCCTTTTCAGTCTCGTACTAACTGCTTTAAATATTCGTTTTTTCCACATAGTATTGAAATTTGGAATGATCTTGATGGGGAAATACGTACTCTTCCCTATGGTGATTTTATTAGCGCGGTTCTGCCTATTCTTTTCAGTAACGCATGACGTCATCGTTCTCATTTCTGTTATGTTCAAGGGCATGTTGTATTGTTTGAATGTTAATTTTTTTCTGTATTTTCCACTCCTGCAATGACCTCACAGAGGTCGCAGTATGTAAATAAATAAATAAATAAATAAAGGTCATCGAAAGGCGGAGGAAGCGAGGAGGAAAATCGTGATTTTTGGCTCGGTGGTGTTCAAACAGACATTGGTCTGCCGGACGGGCGGACGCTTCAACTTTTACGATTTCCTGCCGGAGTCCTGTCGCCTCAGGATTTATGAGGTGTCCTGTTTGGACAGGCCTTGATACTCCGACGCAGTAAACGCGGCGTAGCACAGCGCACACAGATACTGATTGGTCGCAGATATCGAGTTCCTGCTTTCCGGTCAATGAAACGCGCGCAGTCTACGCAACGCTGCTTTCGCTGCGCACAACGTCGGAGTATAACAGAGGCTTTAATGCGCGTTGAAGGGACTGGGTTGACGAGATAGGCACGAAACCTCAATTTTAAAAGAGAGCAGGCCGACAATATATATTATTTAAAAAAAGTACCCACATGCAAAGAGTAGGCCCGTACCGCGTTGCTCTTCAATCTGATGAAGCTCGAACATTTTTGTTTGTTTGTTATGTTATCGATTGAGAGAGAAAAGAGTGCTGCCTCCGTTACAGCCCGGCTAACATCTCTGCCTCTCAATAGTCGGGTTTTTTTTTTCGCGCCATCTCTTTTGGACAAAGACGTAAAGAGACATCGTGTGTTTCCACGCGCCATTAAAATGTCTACTATCGACCGACAGTTACCGACGGCCGTATTCTTAAGTACTACTTGACTTAAACTCCGCCTCCTCTCAGTCGAGGTAGGGGAAGAAAGAACAGCCCTGCTCAAGAGCCATGCGCCGAGAAACTGAGGGAGAGGGAGACGAGAGCTCATCGAACGTGTTAGAACGCGGAACGCCGCGTCCGCCGTTTGGCTCTTGCATTCGAACGCGTCCACGAGTGCAGCGGAGACAAAGGCAGCTATAGCTTTAGGTCTACCCACTAATCCTTCCACCCAGAGTCGCATTCTGACATCCCCTCTCGCCTCCTCCTCTTCCTCAGTCTTCTACCCGTCTATGTCCAGCATCCACGACAACCCGGCAAATCATAAGCAGAGTGGCAGCTTTTCTTGTTCAACTGCCCTCGAGGAACGCCTTGTATGGTGCCGTAAACCTGCTCCACTGTAGGTTGCTCAAATATAAGGGGAATTGAAATGCAGGACGCGTCCTGTCGTGCTTCCTGTCGCCCAGGTTCCGTGGCAGCCAACAAAAAGATATGGATCGCGGTAGGTCGTCTGGTGAAGGTTTGGCCTGACAGCCCACGAACAGCGCCCGAATGTGCAATGCGCGGGGATAAACAGGCAATAATGACCTGAGCTTTTGAGATATCCTTTCTGGGCAAGGAAGCTCAAGGAAGCATTTCAAATCTGGTGGACCCTTCTATGTGCTCATAGGGTCTATACACGCATAGGTCTTGTGGACCCTCTGCGTGAGTCTATATCAGCAAAATGCTTCGTTTGCCCGAGAACTTGCGAAATTGAAGGCCCATTCCAAAGCCATGCCCTACAACTGTGCCTTTGTCAGCACCGCAGATGATCGCGAGATGGAGTATAGTATTGGCGACTCCAACGAAATCGACGGCACCCAGCGGTAAGAACAGAAAGCCGTGGCAGCAGGCTCGCTCGCTAGCCGTTCGCGTACCCGGTTACAGGTATGTGTGATTAGAATTCTAATTTGGCAAGACCAAATGTTCTGGTCCTTATGGCCCCACTCTGTAGATACAGAGCCCGAAAAAAGTGGCCTATCCACAAGGTAGAATTCAACTACGTTTTCTCCAGATTACATGTTGATACGTCCGCGAGTCACCAGGACATTAATCTTTCGCATGTCGCGGAATTGGTTGCCATGCCTGAAGCATGCATGTCCCGGTGTCTCGCGATCGTAGCTCGACGGAAGCTCTCGTAACGTTCATTGAAGATACGTTTATGGATTCATTACGACCATCACTCTTGCACGAGGAAGTCAAGCAGTTAAATGCTACTGTGCGGATGAGCGTTTAGCGTAAATGCGAAGTCACCCCTTGGTACGTTTCACTCATACAGTGGCGGAACAAAAATTTTACTGCAAAAGCTGAGTTTACAAAAGTCTGACATCACAAGTACTTCATTATCGCTGAACCAATTGTAAACAGAAAAGCCCCGCTGACTTGCGCTTTTGACGCTATTTGATTCGTCCCATTAGCTTGTAGCGTATGCTGCGTCTGGAGTTATTGAAACGAAGTATAGGTCTCCGGTTCACGTGCACCTGAATGTCCCAACCCCATAGAACGGCAGCTCGATCAAGAACTGGAACATTGGAGGGACCGGCAGACCATAA
Organism: Ixodes ricinus; assembly: GCA_037355805.1. Classification (NCBI taxonomy): domain Eukaryota; kingdom Metazoa; phylum Arthropoda; class Arachnida; order Ixodida; family Ixodidae; genus Ixodes; species Ixodes ricinus. Next base: position 12,391 of record JAZHYW010050754.1, on the reverse strand, counting down.
ATGTTCTCGCACTTCTCTAGGAGCAGGGATTTCAGGAAGCTCGCCATCGTGGCTGGTAAAGCAGCAGTGCGCGATAAATTCGCGGTTGTTGCAACACCTCCATTTTCGCAGCAGTGCGCAATAAATTCGCGGTTTCTGAAGTGACGCCGTGGTACTGGAAGGCTCTCGTCTTTGCTAGTCGCGCAGGAGTTCGCAGGTTCTGAGGACAAAATCTACGAACTCGGTGAACGATGTGTCAGCCGCCATGACACCCAAAGAACCGACTTAAGTTTTGAGGAAAATCTCGACGCAGCTCCGACGCTACCTTGGGATTTTGGAGAAGATTGTAGAGTATTTCCTCAGTCAAGTGGAGTTTCGAGTCGAGTTCGAACAATGAAGTGCTAAAGCTGCCTCGGGTGCAGTCATAGATTCCACTATACTCACTGAACCTGGCAGTTCGACGACGGAGCCATAGAGTGCCCGGTCGCAGATTTGGAGCGCAAGGATCTGGTAGCACAGAGCATTTCTCGGGGAGTCTGGTATTCAGCGCACAGCTTTTGCAGCGGCGAGGACCCGAAACATGGTTTTCAAACCCGACGAGAAAAGAAGCGGTAGCCCGAGGAACGCGAGAAGCACGAGAGGACATTACATCGGTCGGGACAAGTGTGGGAAAACAAATGCGCAACTCCGCTCCCCCTTGGGCTTGGGGGGAGCATGAGTTGCGCATCTGTTTTCCCCAAGCCGCTATTCGCCGAGATCGATCACATGCGGAGCAAAGCATCCAGCGCCGTGCAGGAAAGCCACTGCTATCGACTTTGCACGCGCCCCGGCGAATGTTCCCCTGCTTCCGCCTCCTTCTCCTGGGGGGGGGGGGGGGGGGTTGTGTGCATGTTTATACAGCCTAGGAACTTGGTCTGCCTCCAAGAGCGACGAGTCTCCCAGCTGTAGATGAGCAATTTAGCCAGTGCAGTACAACTCCTTTTCCTCCTTTTCTCTGTTCCATGCGGGGCGGCGCGCGCGCGCGCTATTTGTCGAATTCAGTCACGTGACGAGCAAAGCATCCAGGGCCGTGCAGGGAAGAAGGCGCTACGGCCACCCACCGAGGCTGAATGCGCAGCTCTGCTACCGTAGGTAGCAATAGTCCTTTCCGCTTACTCTCGCCCCCGACCGCCAAGAAGGCATATCCGGTATGGGCGACTATAAAATATTAAAACGTTTCAACCTGCAAATAGTAAAAAAATAAAGGGGAGACAAAACGAGAATGGGTGGCGGTTACGCTTATCTCCTAAATGTATTCTATTGGCGTCACGACGGCAAAACAATGTTTTCGCCCGTACTGGAAGTGACGATATTTAAGATGGCGGCGCCACTTGTGAAAAAGGTCTATATACAGGAACTTGATGGGAACCTGGTATTCAGCACTCAGCCTTTGCAGCGACGAGGACCCGAAACATGGTTTGGAAACCCGACGAGAGAAGAAGCGGTGCGCGAGGAACGCGAGGAGACGAATGGACATTCCATCGCTCGGCAGAAGTGTGTTTCGGCGTCTCGCCGCAGCGGGGTGCCCGTTGCATGACTTTCCACTAGGGACGCTCTAGTTAGAGTGCGAGCAACGCAAATCCTGGAGAGCGTTTGCAATTTAATGGCGGCGCCTGAGGGGAGAGGAGTGGGAAAGTATATGCGCCACCCTTGCCTTCACGAGAGCAGACTCCCGCTCTGTTGCCCCGTGTGCCTTTCCTCCTGTTGCCTCCCACTGCAAGCAACGAACGCCTTGGCGTAGCCTTTCTCGCTTCCTTCTCGCTCCGGGAATTGCAAACGTCGAGAGGAGAAATTAGAGTTGCCAGACATGCAGCAACGTCCAAGATGGTGGAATTTGCTATTTTTCGCGTTAAACAAACACTTAACCTATCGGAACAAAACTGGTAGCTGTTGGCCTCGAGATCGACCCAAGTGGCGCTACTGTCGCGCTATCATCATCATCAACATCAAAGCGGGTATAGGAGCATGGCCGCCCCATAGTCTCTCCACGTTTGCATGCGAGACGGTGTAGATTTTTCCGTTTACTTTGTCGCACAGCATCGGTGGGAAGACAATTTTAGCGGAAAAGGGTGCGGTACTGTTCGGTGCTTCAGTGAAGATCGAATCGTGTTACCAGCGTACGGCCAAAATTTAAATAATCAACGTGTGGATGCGTCGTCTGCTCTAAGTAGACGTTGGGAAGCATGGATCAGCACGACGGATGCCTGTCTCCGGGTTAACTGCACTATTTATGTTAATTGTTTTTAATATATGAATAGATGTATCGGTTCAACAGCACGGGAATTCAACTAAACAATGAATTCCAACCCGGATAACATAGCACTGATACTGTGGGCTGTAAAATCTCAGGTACTATGATTTTTGTTTCCAACTTTAGCTTTTGCAGTAAACTCAACATTTAGCATGAAGAGAAGCTACAGCGGTATTGGAGATTTCCGTGCTTTTGAGTTCCGGTGCCCCCAGCCAATGTTTCCCTTTACTTTTCCAGGGTGTGGGTAAGTTTTTCGGAGTCGGAACAATTCTACTACGTTGCGATGAGGAGAGAGTGCCCCTTCTAGTTACGATTCGGAAACTGTTCGTTGGCAGAACAGCTGAAACAAGTGAAAGCAAACTATTCTAATATATCTGCCGCGAGTGGAACAAACGAGTGTAACCAAGCAACGCAGTAGCGTGCATGTTGTTAGATGCTTTTCTCTGTAGTACCCGCTTAAATTTTTTCGGTGAGGACCGCGGATGTCAAGAGGCTAATATTATCAATTTCTGGCTAAATAATCTTCTATTCAAACATAATAGACTCTGCAACTCCAACCAACAACCCGCACCACGATACAGATAGCATCGGCCGCCGCGACACTCTCTTACTGATGAGGGATAGGGACACTCACCCGTGGCTTTCCAATCACCCTCCGCTTTCAGATAACGCATATCGGGATTGGGCAGTTGATCGATTAACCTTCAGATTATTCGAGTGACGCTTTAATTGCGGTATTTCTTTTTTGCCGTTCAATCGGAGTCTTGGACTGGAGAAAGGCAGGAAAAAGTAAAAAAAATGCCTGCTTCAATATTTCTGACGTATTTCTTTCTTTTAGGACACAGGCTTTCACGGTAAACCACTTCAGCATGCTTGTGGTTATCACCGAGCGTGATTATACTGTTTAAATAAAAACTTAAAAATTACCTCAATTCAAAAGGCTTCCCGTGTTTGTACTTCTGTAGGCGTGACAACGTGAAGTTTAAAATGGGCATGCAATATGCCATTTATGACATAGTAAAATAGTTTTAAAAAATGTATAGTTTTAAAGTCGTTCATGCCATACGGCCGGTAAAAAATCGACTAACGGATGTATCTACTGATTAGTTTATTAAAGGGTGGCGATCAGTCGGGTTAATTTTTTAATCAAACCACAGCTCCAATCAACATTCAATGTTTTATGAAAGCTATGGTTTGTGCGAGATAACAAAAATATGTGGGGCCAGCGAAAGGGACCAAACCACACCACAAAGACTATGGAAGCTTCCGACTTAATAATAATCGCTTTGCTGAATTTCCACGCATGTGAAGCGATACAACACAACCCTATAGTAGGAAGAAACAACCACAAAAGCAACAAGCGTTTAATGAGGAGGGCTCAGCTCAGCCGGAAGCGGGCTTGCGTCGTCGAGATCCATGTTTCCGAACGTGCGCCCGTAGCAGACGACGCACGGTGGTGTCCCCGCTTTCGCATGTTTCCAATTTCGGCCGCATAGTGGCGACACGGTTCGATCTCGAGGCGAAAAGAAAAGTAATCATTTATACCTCGCGTAAGTTATTCAAGCGCATTAATGGCTCTTATGACCTGAGTTAGGAAATAAAAGAACCCTTTGCCCCGTAGACTCCCAACAAAATTTAGCAATTACATGGCGTCCATATCCCGTGATCCCCGATCTAGCAGTTGCGCCCACCTAACTAGAGCCTCCCTATACTCTTCGCTCATCCGTTGTCTGCCGCTCTCTTTTTTCACTTTGGCGGCCGCGTCTCGTGGCAATCTGCCAGGCTTTGTCAGTATAGAGGAGGCTATGGTGGAGTGGATGTTTCGAGTCGAGTAGCGTTTAACTTTTATCTAGTGTTTACGCCAATGATTAGCTTACGTCTGCTAGCGTAGCAGTATGTCTGCCACGCATGTGCTTTGGGAAAAAGACCCTTTCTTTTGCTTTTTTGTTTTGTTTTTGGGCGTAAGCGTTTTTTACCGGAGTTGCGTAAGTGTAGGTGCGTGTTTACGTTTGTCGTATTGCTTCTAGAGAAATATCGAGAGAGAAAACAACTTGAAAACTGCGCAGTAGAGAACAGGAGGCAGAGAGAAACAACAGGGATGGAGGAGGAAAATGAGGAGACGCCGGCTGCTCGAAAAGCGTTGGTGATGACCTCTCTCCCTCCGCCGCATAGGTGCACATCTATTCACGCTGCACAGACCTATGAACAAATGAGCGCCAAGAGTGTAGTCAAGCTCACGCTTAAACCACTCTCGCACATCATAATCTCCTTTTTTCAATCCAGCTAGACTCTGAAACGAAGTTGAGGTATAGATTGAACGCCAGAACATTGGGGACTTCCTGCAACGACAAACTCCATTTGCTGATTTCAGATAACAATGAGGTATCACTATCAGTGGTATTATTCCACACATTACTGATTAATTGTAGATATTTCTTTGATACTGTTGACGTATAAACCGCTACCCCAGATGGAGCTTCTTGGCACTCCAGCTCTAAACTTTTCGGTATGGGGCCATTCAACAACGTTGGGTATGAATTTTACTAACCACGCGTATCGTGCAATGGGACGCAAAAGAACTATCCCGTGACGACCAGGAGTCAGAAACAAGATTATTGCTATGAACTTTAAACATAATATAACGATTTTCTTCATTCTGTCCTTCCGGGGGGTTTGCTGATTTTTTTGTGATACGTTTGGCATCATATTAGGAATATAATGTACAAGCCAATGTAAGATTCTGAGCTTCTGATTTACCAACGTATTTCAGACACGTAACGGCCCGCTCTTCTGAAAGTGGCAGACGATGCAAGCTCACGCCACTCGATGTTAAAGGGACACTACAATGAAAAGAAAAAATAGTTTTTTTTATTAAGTGCATAGATGGGACACGTGTTCTTTTTTTGTAATTTTTGCATAAGAGAAAAAATGAAAGCCGTTTAAAACTCTGTGTAACGCCGAATTAGAGCGCAGCTCTTGAGGAGGAGGAGGGAAGGGTACTGAGGGAAGGTATACCCCTCCTCCGTCCTCCTCATCCTGTCTGCTATTCCTCCGTCCGAGCGGCGTCGCCGTCGCCTCATGAAGGTCACGTGACCTCACGGGGTCACGTGACCCCTGTGAGGTAACGTGACAATGACGTCATCATAACGTCACCAGTGACGTCACGTGTGACGTCATCGTCATCGTTGCTGATGACGTCATCAGTGACGTCACTGATGTCATCTGCGACGATGAGGATGCGGATGCCGATGACGTCATCAGTGACGTCAGTGATGACGTCATCAGTGACGATGACGATGCGGATGCAGATGACGTCATCACTGACGTCACTGATGACGTCATCTGCGGTGATGACGTTGTGGATACGGATGCCGATGACGTCACCAGTGACATCACCAGTGACGTCACGCGTCCCATAATGCACCGCGCGGGCGCCTTAAGAGCTGCGCTCTGAAAAGACTTCGCGCGATATTTACGCCGTTATAGGCAATTTAGTTGGAGGTCAAGGCCTTCATAAGCCCCGCCCACAAATCAGTTGCCCACTCATAACTACTGGATTGTCTTGGTTGCTCGGCCGAACACGCTAACAATCCCGGTGTCTCCCCTTTCCCAATAAGACTGCTGACTGGGCGAGTCGGTATAGTTCATGTCGAATAACGTACAGCGCACAAAGAGAAACACTCGCAAACTCAGACACACCGAAAAAATATACACTCACTCGGCGCTGTACGTTATTCCCCTTCCCGATATCTGGCGCATCTAGTTTGACGTCTCACAACGCCTGCTAGTTTTGCGAGCCGACGCGCGGCAGCCTCCGGCATTGTCTGCTATTTCACCAGCGTCTATCGTCGTCTGTCATGCCCGAAGGACGCGGACACGAACGCTGCCCGTCGGCGTCTGTTTTCGCCTTCGTCCGTCTGCTATTCCGGCCCCCTCTTAAAACTTTTACAACACTCGCAAGACTCCTCACTGAAAGCGGCGTTCTAGCTTTCCATCATGCACGAGCACCGGTCCAATACAAGCGTCTGTCCGCTCCTGTCGATGTACGGTAAAAAAAAAAGCGACCGAGTGGACTAAAAAAAAGCAAAAAAAAATAAACATGCTCTCATTTCAGCTTTTATGTTTGTTATTTTTCTTTTTCATGGCATCTGCGAGCAAGGTGAGAGAGCTTCATGACGCTCAATTAAAATGTGACCTAAAATTCTTTGCTTTGACTGGCCAGGTGCATTGCAAAACTTGAGAGCTACTTGCCTGTCGAAGCGAAATGACGGAAACATACCTCTACTAGCTTGATGAGAGCCGAACGACCGATTGCCTCCAGCCAATGTGGAGTGCTAGCTCGTTTGCTTCTTGCACAGGGGGATGCGATGATGCCAGAACGCCGAGCTCTCATTGGCTGATTGAACAAATATAGTGGGTAGACCTCAAGGCATCTAGCATTGGGGTCTACCCACTATCCTTTCAATCAAAGCCAATCAGAGCTCGGCGTCGTTCTGACGTCACCGGAACTCCCTCGCAAAAAGCAGACGACTTCCGCTCCGCAGTGGCTCGCAAATTCTTACCTGTGGAAGTGTCGTCTCGCTATTGAGGCCACGGTCGCAATCACGGCGATTGCACAATTCACACTGCATCAGGGCCGCTTTTGTGGGAACAAACATCTTTATTCAGCGTCAACACGCGCAAAGAAAGAAATCAAGCCAGATCGATCAAAATACAGCGTCGGTGAAATGAATTGAACGCAAGTTAAACTCACCGCATAAATCGGTTGTTAACTTACCGCGCTGGGAGAGGTGCTCCAAGCTCGTGCATTTTTATTTGAGAGTATGAATACATGAAACTTTCGGAGTCAAACGAAAGAAAATAAAAACTGTTTTTGTCCATGAAAAAATTATCGCCAAGCTTTTTATCTCAAAATCATCAGAAAATCGTTGTGGACTATTCTGGCGTTTACTGCAATTAGAAAAGGTGTGAAATGAAAAGAAAATAGAAATGGCTTGCCGATTCTTCACTTCATTTGGCCCGAATAAGCACCACAGCAACACATAATATTTTTAGTGTAGATGCCAATAGGCCCTTTCCGGAATTCAGTTTGGCCACTTTGATCACTATGATCATCTGAAAAATGGCATATGTGCTATACTAATGACGACCTTCTGTTTACTAATGTAGGAAGAAGCTGAAGGTGCTGCTAAGCAGATAATTCGAGGCCTATACATTCTAAACGTTAGCGCGACGTGAAGTAGGTATTGCATGCAGAGGCTGCGCAAGCGTTCATTTATAACTCGGGCCCACTGAATATGTTAGTAGCACACACCCGGCTTCAAAGCCCCTTGATGTATATAACTTTGTAAGGCGTCTGTGTGGGTTGGCCCTCCGTTCTGACTGCTTGCATTTTTTTTCGCCATAGACAGTGAAAGAGATTGAAAATGAGCTATACAGTGAAGCGCACATTCTCGTTTTCTCTTGACTTGGGAAAGTGACGGTGTCCCGTAAGATACTGCAGAACACATGTTCATTACCGCCATTAGTATGGTAAAATTTAAACTGCCATTTGAGTGACCAGATGGCACTGAATTCCGGAAAGGGTTTATTATAAAGAAAATATAGTTTATTTTTTTTTCTTGATTTGCTCAGGTGAGCTTTACACATTTCCACACTGGTGCAGGAGGAGCAGGTAATTCGAACGAAGCTTATGTGGGACGCTAGTGCAGCTACGAAAACAAGCATCCGCACAGCGCTTCTGAAAGCGTGTATAGTTGCGAGAGTTGTTTGCTTCAAATTATGTCGGTTGGTGAGATTTTCGTCTAAACACCTCTGTGAACTCAAAACGACGCGCACTCATAGCAACTGACGAGCTCAGCGAGTTGCGCTCGTTCAGCACTCCGCAGATGCCGGCAGCCATGTGTGTTATCGTTTGAAACCGAAGCGGCAAGGTAACCTCGGGATATTTTTAAAAAGAATAATGAGTCTATCTAGATTATCTGCTTGTCAAACATAGAAATAATATATTAAAATACTATTACGACACGGAGATACAAATTTACAACCACCCTTTTGCACGTCAATCATCTTTAAAGCCAATGAGAGATGTAAGCACCTTGTAAGCACGGGGTTGCGACCTCTACATTCTGCACCTATATTGCGCCTAGCAACTTAAATATTCCTCGAAGAATTAATTTTTTTTGTTGTTGCAATGTTTTTTTTAAGACACGATTGCTCATGACTAAAGCAAAGCGGCTAAAATGCAGAGATGCGAAGAGACGCACAGTGACGCCGACCCGACTACTATAAAGTTACAAAGTATATGAAAGGTGCGCATGCGTTTACGAGCGCGCGTCACTGGTCGGCTTGCCTTCGGTAACATTCGGGTTCACGTTCGTGGTCAAGGAAGTGCAATGACTGAAATCGCGAATCTCTAACAATGTCCGGTACGCAGTACGTGCTCCGCGAGCATTGGCAAACAGGGCACGTAAATGTGATGAACACTGGCGGCACGAACCGGCAACACAGCGCCTGACAGCTTGATTTAACTACGAGCTCAAGTGGTTAACGCTGCTCAACATTCTCCGACAAACGCTCGTCTATTAACGTCAGTGATTTGGTCTAAGCAGCATTGAGCAAAACCGAGGAAAATGTTGCGTGGTCCTTTTTAGCCGCGTGCTTTCACGAAAGCCCCGTGGAAACGTATTAAATACGAACGCTCTAATAGACATTTCAAATAAAAAGGGCCTTCGAAATGCTGAAAGAATTTTTTATTGCCTTCACTCGCAACGAATTTTCGCGCGAGAACGGCTGTAACTGAGCGTTCTCGCTTAGAACGATGGGTCTTCGAATAATACATTTAAAAAAGCAGTTCCCGTTCGCCAAACTTAATTTCGGACGAGGCTGACTTATTATGGAAGCGCGGTCGCTGCCCTCACGAAGGAAGCTCAATGCAAACATTTATTTCTAAAATATCTGTTGACAGATGAGACTGCTCTTTATTCCTTTTTAAACCAAAACTACGGATTTTCATTCTGGGTGCGCGTCCCACACACCATAACGTGAACTCAACAAAGTTACGCATTTGCTTCGGTTTATGGTTAGTCCTAACATGGAGTAGCTGCTTCGTTCGCATTAATAGTGAAGCCGGGATTAGACCTGCACCTGTCCCCTGTCGTATCAAAGGGGGGGGGGGAGGTGTTCCCGGTTCAGAATATTCCCCAAAACGTTTTGATTGCCCGCCCCTGCCCCCGCTATCCAATTGTCCCTTTTTGTTTCACGATGCTCGATGTTTCTTTCATGACTCGCGGCGTTATCAAGGCAAAAAATTGGATATTACGTTTTTCGGTCCATTCCGCTTGACAGAATAGGAATAAGCGCACAAGAAGGCATCCAAGTGCGTAAACATTATTTCGGCCATTATCCTCTCAAGTCGGAATAACAAACGAAAGTCTTCCATGTACAGAGAGAAACGCCAGAAATACTGTGGTTCCTGCACAGGGGAGAAACGCTTGAGCCTCTCAGTTTATCAAGCACTACTCTGTAAATTGGTTTTCTGCTGGTTTTCGCTTCATGGAGAGCACGGACACATTTGATGTATACATTTTTTTCCAAACGAAGTGATGGCTATATTCAGAACCTCCTTTGTCAGCACTTCGGCTTCACAAGCTGCGACGTCCAAAGCTATCCAGTCGTTCACACTTGTTGTCAAGAGCAACACCTTTACACATAACTCTCATTTATTGTATGTCTGCGCTTTGGGCACTCATGCCTTAATGAGTATACGCTTAGCCATTGAAAGTATGGCGTTCTGTGTGCTCTTGCTTTTGGTTATGTAGGGATTACAGGAGAATGTGAGGTGAAATTGTTTCCTAGGGTTTCATTCGTACACACTTCCTTTATCCCTTTTTACGTCGAACCACGCCACCAAAAGAAAACACCTCCTGAAAACAAATTCTGGCTACGCCACTGGTACCCGAGCTGGTAGTCATGAGCTGAGAAGCGAGTTCCTAACAGGAGTTGCCTATTTCCCCGACTAAACAACAAAATAAAGTGATGAAAAATAACTACAGTGACAAAGTCCTGAGCGCAAGCGTGTCGGCCCAAATGCCATCCATTTGTCATCCAACTGGCAGGAAAGTGAAGGGTGGGAGGGAGGCGGGGGTGATTACATTCTAAATCTATTTCACCACTAACGGCAACAGCCGCTAACTATACCAAAACAAAATGTGACGTTCGTGTTTATACAACGTAAGGTCGGTCGGTTTGCTTTTATGAGTGCGGCGACACTGGTTTACGCTGTAAATGAGGAGTTTAGCCAGTCCAGTAAGTACCACTGCTGACCTGGGGTCTGTAACGTGCATCACACAGTAGTGATACACGGCCGCACGCCGGTACGATACTCATCCGGATCGAAACGGGCAGAGGAAACTTTAGTAAGCGGCGCTTTGCTGGTTTCATCGCCATTTCCTTGTGCCTCCGCCAGCGCCTCCGTGTCACTCAGTTTTGACCAAAGCCACACAAAATAGATTCGCGGACAAAACAGAAAACGTTAAACTTGAAAATATTCCTTCTCTAAGGTTAAGCGGTGAGAGATTCGCTCCTCGCTAATCCCCCATCCTGCCACTCGTGTGGGCTGCATGAGCGGCACCTGCGAACGCTCGTGTAGCAGCAGCAGCTGCCGGATCTATGTAAAGGCTGGTTCACAGGCTTGCGTTCGTTTCTTCCATAGCAACCAAAACGACGAACGATAGGGACACCGAGTGGCCGAGGCAACGTGACTCGTGGCTGCATCACGCAGCTGCATTTTTTTTGTTCAGTGCTTATTATGTTGTGTGCAGCGAATCGTTGTCCCGGTGACTGTCGTTGCTTTCGTTTCATTCTCTCTTTAAGGCAACCAACGTATACTGCCTGAACCAGATAGGTTAGTGGGAAGGGTTTAAACCTGGATTACACCTGTAATACCGTTAGGTGGTGCAGGTAGAAAGGAACAGTTTATTTTTTTTTTTAACTCTCACTTAGAAATTGAGTAATTGAGTGGGAAGGGTCAAAATAGCACGAGCACAAAACTTGCAGTATGATGTAGCTGTCCGAATTCGGTACCATCTGCACATATTTTTGTCAAATGTTATGATTTTGGAGCAGCCACTCTCAAAAGAAAGAGTGGTGAAATTGCACGGGCTGGAATGTAATTCTGGGCGAACGGCTGTTCTTTCGTTGTGTCATAGCCTCCGATATACTAGAAAGCCTGTCAAATCGCGAGAAAACGTGGCCGCTGTAAAGGGGAAAGGAGATCAGAGAAGACGGCGCGCGCAGGGAGCTCTCCCTAGCAGCGCCAAAAAAAAAAAAAAAGCTCCAGTGGTAAAATCCGGAAACACGAACGCGCTCCTTTTTGTTTTTTTTGTTAGAAAGGAGGACATTTTGCGTCGACTCTACCGTATTCCGCCCTCTCCCGTTTCACCACGCGCTGGTAGCCTCCTTTCCTTTTTACTCCATTGTAGTTTGTTGATGTTTCGCGGAGAAGCCACCGCGCGTAATGTTGGCGCTGGCTGAAGGGTGTACCCCAGATGTCGCTCTGCGCTACCACATGGGTAACCGTTCGCCGCAGCTCCTCGCTTTTTGGCGGCCGCAACGGTTCTGTCGTGCGAAATTGACAGGCTTTCAGAATAAATGAAACTATAATTGTGTGCGTCCTTTAAAAAAAAACAAAAAAAAACTCTTGTAGCCATTGCCAACTTAAGAAACTCAGGGCGTTGAAAATCCTGACATCTTATTATCGCTCCTTAGGCAATGAGATTGCAGCGAAAAGTTCGAACCTTAAAAGCCGCACCCACAGTTTCTTAAAATGTCAGCGACTGCAGTAAAAAACAAGGTAAGAGACGCGAGCTACGATTTACGTAATATTGACATAATTGTTTAGAGAAGTCGTTAGTGGTTGCAATGCAAACTCTCAAAGGACGGGGTCTAGAAAAACAAACACACAGAACACCTTGCCCCCGAAGTCTTTTTAGTAATCCTCCCATTCGTGGGGATTTTTTTCTTTATTTTTTTATCCGTAACTTAAACATAATAAATGGTCTGAAAATGAAGGGACGTCCCTTACGCCGTCCGTTAGAAAATATTGCGAAGATAGACAAGGGG
>JAZHYW010050753.1:0-83425 GCA_037355805.1 Ixodes ricinus | reverse complement strand
AGGAGGAGGAATAAACTTTTAATAAATGGAGCTTCAGGCGCTGATGGTTGGGCGCCCGCCCGGTGGGGGCCTCCTCTAGTCCGGGAAGCCCTGGTCCGCGCTGGCTGCCCGGGCCCTCTCTACCAGGCTACGCTGGGCTGAGAGGTCGGAACTGGTCAGCTGGCCCACCCACTGCTCGTAGGTTGCGTGAGGGTTGGGGGCAAGGGATGGGGTTTGCTGACACTCCCAGACCATGTGGTACAGGGTGCCAGGCTGGGAGCAGAAGTTGCAGGTAGCAGGATAGAGGGTGGGGTACATAGCGTGCAGTAGAGTGCCGTGGGAATAGGAGTTAGTTTGTAGCCGGCGAAAAGCGGTCGCTTCGGCTCTGGATAGGTGGGGGTGCGGTGGCGGGAACTGTCGTCGTTCGTGGCGGTAATGAGCGAGGATGTCCGCGTATTTCTGAAGAGGAGTGGGTTTGAAAATGCATGGGGTTTGCGTGTCGTTGCCCTCTTGAGAAACGGCCCGGTGTGTATGAGCGCGGGCAGCGGCGTGTGCCGCTTCGTTTCCCTCGAAGGACTCGTGTCCGGGGGTCCAGACGATATGGAGTTCCGGGAGCTGGCGCACGTTTTGTAGAACTTTGAGGGCCGCTGGTGATATGCGGCCTAGTAGGAAGTTGCGGCAAGCGGCTTGAGAGTCGGTCAGTACAGTGATATACTCGTCGCCAGTGGTGGCCGCCAAAGCAATGGCGAGCTCTTCTGCTGTCTCGATAGACGTAGTGAGGATTGTAGCTGTCGTCAGTTCTTTGCAATGGGCGTCGGTGACGCTCACGGCATGGGCTGGTTGTTGGGGGTACGGGGAAGCATCCGTGTAGCGAGTAAAAGAAGAGTCCGGGGAGTGTTCGTATTGGATTTTGAGGGCTCGTATCCGGGCTTCTCGGCGTGCCTTGTTGTAGATGGGGTGCATGTTTCTTGGGATAGGTGCGACTTTGATGGAATGTCGGATGGCGAGAGGGATGCGTTTCTTCTGCTCGCAATCTGCAGGAGGCGTGTAGCCGAGCCGGCTGAGCGTAGCTCTGCCTGCCGGTGTGAGTTTGAGTCGGGTGAATTGTGAGACTCGATGGGCTTCTTGTATTTCCTCCCATGTATTATGGACGCCGAGCTGTAGGAGTTTTCGTGTGGCCGTCTTTGGGGGTAGTCCCAGGGCGGCCTTGTAGGCTTGGCGTATGGCAACGTTGAGTTTCTCCTTCTCCGCGGATTTCAGGGCCAAGTACGGTGTCCCGTACGTGACTCGGCTGATGAGGATAGCTTGAATGATGCGCAGAGTGTCCGTTTCTTGTAGTCCAAAGTGGCGATGGGAGACTCTACGGATGAGGTGCATGAGTTGGGTGAGTGTGCGCTGCAGGAAGAGGATGGTCTGGGCGCCTGAGCCATCTTTTGGTATGTTGAGGCCCAGGATGCGAAGGTGTGGGACGTTGGGGACGGGTTGGTTGTCAATGGTGAGCTCTGGATCTGGTATAGGGTCTGTGTTTTTCTTGTATGTTCTCTTGCACAGCGTTAGAAGGGCAGATTTTTCTGGGGCGCACTCGAGTCCCCTGGGTTGCAGGTATTGTTGGGTCACCTGGATGGCTGCTTGAAGTGCGTCTTGCTGGTCCCCCGGTGATCCGGTGGAAACCCAGAGTGTTAGATCGTCTGCGTAGATGGCGTGATGTAGGTTCGGGATGGCTTGTAGTAGAGGTGGCAAGTCCTTCATGGCGATGTTAAACAGTAGGGGGGACACTACCGACCCTTGTGGCGTGCCTTTTGGTATGGTTGTGAACGTGTCGGATCGAAGGTGTCCGATACCCACTGTTGCCGTGCGGTTGGTGAGGAATGAGGCGAAGTATTTGTATGTGCGCTCGCCACAGTTAGTGGATGCGACGCCTTGAAGGATGGCCTGGTGTGAAATGTTATCGAATGCCCCCTTAATGTCTAGGGTCAAGATCGACCGCTTGCTGTGGTTATTCAAGCTGTCCAGCACTTCCTCCTTGAGCTGAAGCAGTATGTCTTGGGTGGACAGATGCGGGCGAAAGCCGTACATTGTGTCGGGGAAGTAGCCTTTGTCCTCAATGTGCGGCGACAGCCGGTTGTGGACCATGTGTTCGAACAGCTTGCCAACGCAGGAAGTGAGGGAGATGGGCCTGAGATTCTTGGGGTTCAGGGGTTTGCCGGGTTTCGGAATGAGAGTGACGTCCGCGTGTTTCCACTGCGGAGGCAGGGATCCCGCCAGCCAGCAGTCGTTGATATAGTCTAGCAGATTTTCTAGTGCAACGTGATCGAGGTTTCGAAGTAGCTTGTTGGGTATTTTGTCTCGACCCGGGGTGGTGTTGCGGGTGAGAGTGTACACCGCCGCCTCGATTTCAGCAAGTGAGAACGGCTCGTCCATTTCAGGGTTGGGGTCGCCTGTGTAGTCTGGTGCCCGCTTGGGTTGGGCGTGAGATGGGGCCGCCAAAGGTTGTTTGAGCTCTTCTAACAAATCGGTTTCAGTACCCGGGTGGTTGTGAATTAATCGGCGGAGTTGGTGGATCGTGACCGCCTTGGACTCGCCGGTCCCCAACAGGGAGCGTAGCAGGTGCCAAGTTCGGCGGGTCCCCAGCGTTCCTTGGAGTTTGTTACAAAGTTGCATCCAGTTTAACTGGCTAAGTTGGAGGGCGTATGCTTCCGCTTCTGCCGTTAGTTTTGCAATGCGGGTCTTCAGTTTGCGGTTTGTCTTGTTTTTCCTCCACCGTCTGAGTAGCCCGTTGCGGGCGTCCCAGAGGTGGAGGAGATGGGCGTCGATGGCGGGATTGTCCTGCGTAAGGGAAAGTTCTTTGGTGTTTTCCCGTGCCTTCTCAAGGAGCTGGGTAGTCCAATCCTCGAGGCTTATGATGGGACCGGTGGGAGTTGCTTCTCGGAAATTTTTCCAATTGGTGATGCGTGCTGTGCCAATTTTTTGGCTCCTGGCCCTTTGGTGTGGGATTTGGAGCTGTATTATGTAATGGTCACTGCCCAGAGTTTCGTCCAGGCGCGACCATGTAGCCTGTTTGATGTTGTACGTAAACGTCAGGTCGGGGGTCGTATCCTGCGAGACGCTGTTGCCAATTCTAGTGGGAATGTGGAGGGAGTTACATAGGTAGAGTTGATTTTGTAGAGTAGCTTCGTGTAAGGTTGTACCCTTTTTGTTGTTTCTGGGGTAACCCCAGGCCGTATGCTGGGCATTGAAGTCCCCGAGGACCACGAGTTTGTGGCCCCTGGTACGTTGGCGGACGATTCGTAAAAGGCGGTCGATCGCCGGGAGAGGTTGTGTTGGAGGACTGTAGATGTTAAGGACGTACAGGCTGGCTTCTGTCTTTTTACGGGGTAGGAGCTCGACGAATGTATAATCTATCGTGGTAGGTAGAGTGTGCGTTTGGGCCGTTTGGGTGGCTTGAACAAGGACGGCTGTTCGGGATGTTGGATCAGTGGCATATGTCGTATAACCCCGGAGCGACACGTTGTCCGTATTCGTTTCTTGAAGGGCGATGAGGTCTGGCGAGTGTTGAAGGGCGAGGAGAGTGAGCGATGGTTTCTTGTTGCGAAACGAGCGACAGTTCCACTGCCATACGGTCAGCGGGGGTGGGGGTGCGGATGAGTTCTTGGACGATATGGGGTTAGTCATCGTCAATTTGGAGGGGAGGGGACGTGTCGCCGGAGGTGCGGGGTAAAGTGCACTGTTTGGGCCTTTTGCGCGCCTGTCGCTTTGCTTCTTCGATGGCGTGAATGCGCTGATCGAGGTCGATCAAGCGGTTGTTGAGGCGCTCACCCATCTCGTAGATGATGCGCTCAAGGTGGCTAATATTTGCCGGAACGGGCGTAGGGGCGCGAGAGGTAAGTGGTGTGGCCTCGGGGTCCCTATCAAGAGTCGGGCCTTGAGGGCGCTGAATTTGGTGTTGGGCTGACAGCTCCATTTGCGTGAGGGGTGGTGTGGCATCGGGGTCCCTCTCCGGGGTCGGGTCTTGAGGACGTTGAACTTGGTGCTGGAGTAACACCTCCACTTGCATGAGAAGTTGCTCGATATGTTGTTCGAGGGTAGTTGTACGTTTATTCGTAGCTTCTAGCTGCTGTTTGAGGAGCGTGTTTTCTTGTTGGAGGGTTTGGATGCGGGGGTCGAGAGTTTGGGCGGAACGGGTGGGGAGTAGGGGGAATTGGTCATGACCAGTAGGCGGGGGAGCAACGATGGTTGACCAGCTCACCTGTTGTTGGTTCGGCTGGTTCGGTGGGAATTGTCGTTGCTCAGGAGGCTGGGAATTTGAGGAGGGTTGTTGTTGCCACCGCTGTGAGGTGAGAGCTCGTTCCCGGACTCGCAGTGGCGGAGGCGGTGGTCGCAGTTTTTTGCGGCAATCCTTGCTAGCCGTGGGGTGGGCCAGGCCGCAGAGTTGGCACTTGGGTGTGCAGTCGTGGTCTGGTGTGGGATCTCTTGTGTGGCACTGAGTGCACATTGTCGTGTCGGGATTTGGGCAGACGTCCTGCCTGTGTCCGAGCTCCCCACAGAGGGAGCAGCACTGCACTGTTTGTCGGTATGGTCGGCAGCGAGTGAAAAGTCCGTACGCTTTGATGTAGAAGGGTACATGGATCCCTTCAAACGTGACCACGGCCGATGTGGAGTTGCCCAGCATGCGGGCATGTAAACAAAAAGGGAAAAAAAAGGATGTAAAAAATAACAACACCCGCAAAACGCATACAATTGTTACACTAAACTTTTTTTTTTACCTGAGAGTAACCATTAGACGAGAAATGCAACATATTTGTTTAGCAGGACATACTGAAGATATCTACATCGAGTTCGTAAAAACGATTCAGAAGATGGGGGAGGTACATTCTAATATCTGATTCCCATAGGTTTGTTCTTTATTCTGATGTCTCTATATCGCCAGCTAATCACCTTCGCCATTTCTTTATTTTTTCAGGCGGACCATGCGTCTGGCTCAGGAAGAAAGAGAGACCAAGCGAAAGCGATCAAAAGCCTCTCATTACAATACGGAGAATACGAGGCGGTGAAGTGACGGCTGAACAGTATGCTAGAGTAATTAAAACTGCAAGCAAAAACAAAGGATCTGCCACCCGGAGCTGGAGTCGACATAAAAAGAGGCATTTCGCGACGTCTTCGACAGCTCTGTTCGCTTAGTTGCTTTTTAAACATATTTGCACAGGTTTCTGGGCACTGCTTGCAGCATTGGGTGATGCTGCTGCTGCAAAAAAAAAAAAAACAAGAAAACTTATAAAAACAAAAAGAAAAAAACCTGCAGTACAGCCAAAGCTCCAAAGGGAAAGAGCGTAGCCTGACCTGTTCAACACTAGGGAAATAAGGGACGGGGGAACTCCAGCCCCTTCTCTGGAATGAAACGGAACGGGATGAAGGGAAAGGCCGTTTCTGCCGGTGACCTTGTCGCCTTGCCTAGTCTGTCAGCGTTCGGCTTCCATTGTGGGCCTCAGAAAGATGAATCTCCTTTCTTGAGAGCGAAAATGAAAGGAGTGCTTATGTTTCGCGGGCTTGTCGCCACCCGATAGGCCTCAATTACTTTCTCTCCCGACTCGCTCGCAGTGGCCTTCCATGGCTGCCGTGCCGGTAAAATTAGGAGCGCAGACGGGACATTTTCTCCCGTGAATGACGATCGGAGTGCACGAGAATCCGTAGGAGCTCTTTTCGGCGTGTGTTTGATGTTCTCCGAGTCGGTCATTGGGGCATCGCCTCGCTTGCCCGATGTGCCAGGCCCCACAGGACAGGGGGATCTCGCACACTTCCTCCGCTCCCTCTTCTTCCCCCAAGATTTCCCCTTCTCGTTCTCCCACGGAGCCGGGCGGGCTTTGGACTTGAAGCCGAAAATGAATGTTGCTGGGGCTGAAAGATTGTCCTGTCTGTATCGTCCCGCATGCGTGTCTCCACTTTCTAAATGTTTAAAAAGTATCAACACGCTAAAATAGTGCAAGTCTCGCGATTTCATTTTAATTCCCCAAGTGTGATGCGGGAGCGGCGCCACGGAGCCCCGGTCGTTTCCCGCTCTTTGTTATCGCCAGGATTTGACAGTGCTCAATCACAATGCAAGACACGGCCACGAGCCACGCTCGCTTTTGCAATCGGGCCGCCTAATAATGATATCTGTTGAGGAGACGTGCGCATATCAGTCTCGCGCAGCGCTAGCTTGATGGCAGCACTTTCTGTAAGAGGCGCATTCACACCGGGGATGTGAGCAGTCGCGCAATGCGACTAAATCGCATTGCAAAAAAGAAGAAAGGATTTACATGGTCACTCTGGCGTGCGCGATGCAGCGAGTCCAACGGCTTCGTTGGCGAGTCGCTTCTCAGAAGCTCTCGCTCCGAACGCCGTTGATTGGCTCAGCCTCTCCGCGACTAGATCGCATCAGCAAAAAGTCAGGTCAGCAAGCGACTGCTAGCCCAAACCGTGTCGCTTTTTGCCCGCGATGGTCTTTTGCAGACTTGGACGTAGTTCAACTACTCTACTCAAACTACCGTAGTTTAACTACTTTTCCGAGTAACTTGGTGAACTTTCAATTACAACTTTATTTGGGTAATTAGTTGTTTAACTTAACTACATTTTTTGTGTAACTTCTACTCAAATTACTAACTACTTTCGAAATCTAGTGCCAACTTTGCTCACCACAAAAGTTTGGAGGAGCAGAGATATATAAGACGCCGCAGCAGATGAAGTGACACTTCCAGGAGCAAGCGGCCCCCCCACATTCCGTTCTTACAAGCGTCCTTGGGCTAAGGTGACGACGAGTAGCTGAAAACAGAACACCGGCGCATTGACCTAATCCGGGAAAATGCACGCAGGCGCCGCACCTCCAGCTGCAACAGTGAAAGACGAAGACACACCGAGGGTTGCTGCTGTTGTTTCCATGCGTCTGCCTTTAGTGAGAGTTCTTGGACTCAGGCGGTTTCTCTGGGGTTCCACGGGTAGGTCGCCACTGGAATGACCTCGCAGCTGGGCACCTGAGGCCGGGTTCTCAAAAAACATCTTATCTTACGAAATCTTAGCTAAGAAGTTCGTAACTTAAGAAGTTCGTAAGATCAGCCGAAATCGGTATGCTCGAAATGCTTCTTAGCTGCGAACTAGGGAACGACTAGGGAACGACAGAAGGAGCGAGAGAAAGAGAAGCTTCCGGTGTCTCGTAACCGACGAGAACAAGCGAGAGGGGTATGTTGCTATGACGATTCTGACGACAATAGTACGTTGCGTGTAGTTGTTTGTTGCACGTGTAGTTGCATGCCTTCTGGTAGTTGAGATCTCATGGCGTCTCCGCCACCTGCCAAAAAGTGCCGAAAGGCCAATTTCTCGGACAACGAGCTGTCGGCTCTCGTAGACGGGTACGAGCAGCGAAAAGTGGCGATCGAGGGAAGAGGAAACAGCGCCCATGGCTCGATTGCCAAGCAGCGGGCTTGGGAGCAAATTACGCGCGATTTGTTCGCCGTTTCAGGCATCCGGAGGGAAGTGGCCGACGTAAAAAAGAAATGGGCCGACGTCAAAAGCATTAACAAGAAGCGAGGTAAGTCATTCCTCAAGTTTTGGAGTTCGCGTACTTAAATGATACGATATGCTTTGTACTAATGTAAAAGAAAAATGTTCGGCGCTAGCGCTGAGTCAACTCACGAGCACGTTTTACTCCTTCAAACTAGTGCTTTTAATACTGTTGTTGACATTAGACGCGCTAGCAGAGCTGACTTAGCTAGATGCGGTATTTTGCGAACATTTATTTAATACTGTCATGCACTGCGGAAGGTTCCCGGCTTCTGTCAGCAACGAAGGACGTTTTAGCAAGCGTGTAGTGACAACCAACAGTGTTAAACCACTTCATTTTTGCTCGAGGTATTAGCTGGTGTCCGACACAGAAAAATGTCGCGAAGTTTGAGGTCCTCCTTACGCACGTTCGAAAGGCCTATGTGTTGCCCAAAAGCCTTTGCTAGGCAATGACAACCGGTGACCGAGCAGTCGCGCTTACAGCACCCTGCTTTGTCTGCTACGTTATTTAATACTGACACAATACGCAGGTGCAGCCGTGAAAAAAGCCAGTGTGCCACTGGAGGCGGCGTAGGCGACGAGCCCCTCAACGAGATGGAGGAGAGGATCGTGGGGTTGCTCAACGTGGAGTCGGTGGAGGGCATCCCAGGCGCCTTTGACATTGGCGTTGCCCCGATTCACGAGGTGGTTGTGGGTGTGCCCTTCTCCCTGCCACTCTCGGGTAGGTTTGCACAAGCCTGGATTAAACACTACCTTTCTTCATTAATGGTTTGCCTAGAATTATGTTGTCAAAACATTATTTGCTGTCTAGCATGTGCGTGTCATGTTTGTTGCTTTTGTTGGTCAAACTAATCTTTAAATACCGATTTTCAAGGTACTCCTGCCAGGCCGAGCTCAGCGGGGCCAGTTCCCTCACCAGGTGAGTTAGCAAGGGTTCCACTTCATCGTAAAATATAAAATATGTGTGCCATCCACCCAAACTGCCAGTTAATTTGTATGTGCCCGCCTAGTATGTGTCATGTTTATTACTTTTCTTGGTCGAACTAATCTTTAAATACCAATTTTTAAGGTACTCCTGCCAGGCCGAGCTCAGCAAGGCCAGTTCCCTCACTTGGTGAGTTTATGACGTGGGCTGATTAGTTGCATGGTCAATGTCCCTCTTCATTACTGCTCTTCAAAAATCCCCGCAAATTTCAGTTTTGAATGATCAATCGAATAGCTGATTATCCAAGTGATTTGGACTGGGGACCCACATTGTATGGACAAGCAGTACCTTACTGTCTTCCCAAACACTGTTTTCTGGATCCGTACAGTGTATTTCTGGATCTTGTTTAAGGTACCACCATAAGGGCAAGCAGGTCTACGGTTTTCTACCATAGCAATCATAACATTACATATAATGGTTATAATTACATTACCTAATCACAAACTTTTCGATCATTCAACCTGGTTGGTAGTCAACCAATACGGTGGCCGCCAGGTGCAGGTGTTGCTGGTTGAGCAATCAAGCTTAGTTGGTACAACTTCCTACAATCTCTCAGTCCTGTGTTAGTGAGCATTTTTTCAGGCAGAGCCTGTATTTCCTAACAGCAAATTTTTCGGTACTCAAGGCTGTTGGCTTTTCTATTTAGATAGCCAAGAAGCGAGCACGAGTGGCCAACCAGAAGTGGGTGATATGTCGGCCCACTCTTCGGGCAATCCAAAGTCACGCCAAGAAAGTGAGTAGCAATCCTAAATGCTGCTAGATGCAGACCACACCATGCAACAATACAAACATAACACTTAATGCAGAACCAGAATAGATATGTAGCAGTGTCTGATTAAAACGAGTGTTCAAGTCCATAAAAAAGATAAATCTCCACTGTCAAAAGGAACACAGTAGAAATTTGTGCTGCTTATAACTCTTATGGTGCAAGTTCTCGCATTAACAACTTGTGATGATCATTTGTGCATGCTTCCTATAGTTAGATATGGCCTGCATAGTTAATGCAGTAAGTGCAGGGGTGCAGGCAAGCTGGATAATAATAAACAATAAATATTTTCTGAAGGGGACAAAGGACAAACACAAATCTCCAACAGCGGCTATGCAATTGGTGCGTGGCACTGGTTTCACAGCTATATAATGGAAATGTGACAATGCAGTGGTGTGACCGCTTTGAACCGTGCAAACATTTTTTCCGTCGTCTGCAGGGATCAAGGAAGACCCCACACAAAAGATCATTGAGGGACAACAGGCTATCACAGCCCGCTTGGATAGGCTTGTGGAGTTGCACGAACAGATGGTGGCTCTAAAAGCTTACAAACTGAATGTATGTTTTCAGAATGGAAAAATTGTTCCAAAATATGATTAAAAAGGCACTTGTATAGAACAGCAATACATTGTTTCTTTATTACGCTAAGTTTCTGGTGTCACCACTGATCTCTACAACGATTTTCTGGATCGCCTCTTCCTCCCGGTCGCGCAGGTGAACCGACCGGAAGTTCTCAATCGGCCATCTTATGCCATGCAAAAGTCAGCCGGGTGAAGCGCCGTAAAGACTAGTGCATACATCCATGGAAAAACCCATTTCGAGCTTCATCACCGGCTATGTTCCAAATCTTACCCGAGTAACCTGCCTCCTACGTCAGTGGGTAATACCACGTGACATCGCGAGTAAACGATCCGCGACTCGATTTTGGAACGGCTGGGATAATCACCTGGATACTACGAGGATTGGCTTCGTCTTGGACTACGGCAAAAAGAAAACACAGCAGTGATGGGAGAAAATAGCAGACGATTCTTTTGATCATGAAGAAAGCACTCGAAGAGACGATAATATCAATGACGACGCGGTGTTTTTTGAGGTGGATCCACCAGCTCCTTTTACTCACCTTCCTTATGAGCTGTATATTGAGATGAAAATTACTTACTCCTTACAGTTAGACATCAAAAATGTGTTTTTATTAATCAGCGCGAGCGCCCTAAACATACATATTCCACGCATTGTAATTTGTACCGATTATGTCTTGCAGAAATTGATTCCACACGGTGCAGCGGTACAGCGCGAGGGTGCTTTCTCAAGTATGATATGAAACTTACCCATGTTGAATTAACCTGAAACTGCTCGCCTGCACCCTTACGATTTTTTCTATGAAACTTACGTTCGCTTTGACGCGAATATGATTACAATAAAATCTTTGAAGCCTTCACTGCTTTACAAGCGTTATCCTCTCATTACGAACACTCTGGAGGAAACAAAAATACTACCTTATCATTTACTGCGTTTAAAAATTTTCAGCCTTGAACGTGAGAATATGGCATTCCCTCCAACGCCGAGGACGAGGAGAAGCTCCCGTTTACGCTCGCACACTCATAATAACAAGTATACCTTCCCGGGGAAGGTGCACGGTCTGGATGTAACGCAGTTAATCTGTGCGTTGAAAACAGCAAATCGCAATAACCACACATGCTGCACCTCATTCTTTCTCATTTCGAACGTCCGCCACCAAAACCAACGGAGCAAGCGAGCTTTGACCGCTGTCGGCGCAGAAAGCAGACGACGAACAGATCACGTGACGTATTTACTCGACTTGATCCGAGGTTACCCACCGATCGAGGAGGGTAACGTGAGTAATTACTCCGGAGTAAACAACCCGCTTCTGGAACGCGAGTTCTGACGTCATCGAGTAAGCTCGAGTAAGTTTTGGAACGCCCCGGTACGAAACCTTTACTCCGGAGTCGGATCGAGTAAATTTTGGAACACAGCCACCGTCACGCTTGAAACGTGTCTTGATATTCTTGGAAACTGGCCGCTGCATTTGCAGTGGCTAGTTTCCAAAAATTTCTAATAAATTATAGGCTTCACAAACGCGCTTTTTCGGTGCGCTTCTGCAACTGCGTGCACGTCCCGGCAGCTACCGCCAGCAGCCGTTGCAGCCATCCGCAACTCGGCGGATGGCTGCAACGGCTGCTGGCGGTAACTGCCGGACGTGCGCGCAGTTGCAGAGGCGCACCGAAAAGCGCGTTTGTGAAGCCTATAATGTGGATGGGCGTGCGGCCCATCCGCCGAGTTGTATGTCGTTGGCGGCGTACCGTATCTGCGGCAGCTTAAAGGCATTGCGACATGTAAACTTATTTGAATATGCTATTCGTCGTAATTTACCTTCACGTATTGAAGTGTCACCGAATCCACTTATTTTGCACCGCAACTGTGGCAGGTTTCGACCAGGTTCGACAAAGCGTTGGTGCAGCGGACGACAGAGCCGGTACAAAGGAGAGGGATAAGAAAGGGGCAACACTCGGCTGCTCAAAAGTTGTTGCCGTGGTAACCTGCGCCTGCTCGCCTATGCCACGTGGTAGCGGGAGGAGGGGCATGCCAAGGACTCCCATTATTCTTCGCGCGGCGCGCGCGGGCTTTGGAAAGGGTCTATTGAGAACTTCCAGTGGCTTCACCCGCGAAGTGGTGATGCGTGATCCAGAAAATCGTCGGAGATCAGTGGGTGTCACCTACACCCACTGATGTCCTGTGTGCTTTCATAAGCTTTCACTTGAATACCTCGTTAACAAGGTTTCTCCTAACAACGGTGCCAGCGGGCGTGTCCCTGGCGGTGCTCGGCCTGTCTTCTTCTTCTTCCTCCTCCTCCTCCTCCTCCTCATCGGATTCCACAACTGTAAAAAAGAAGTGCATTTGATGTTGGTGCTTACACGGCGTGAGTTTGATCTGCCATTGAAGGGCAACACTGGCTTACGGTATAGATGAGCAATTTAGTCAGTTCAGTAAAACTGCTTGCCTGGAGTCTTCAGCGTGCACCATGCAGTAGTGATAAACGACCACACGCCGGTACGAGTCTCATCCAGAACGAAAGGGGTGGGTATCGGAGCCAGGATTTCTGGGTTCTGCTGCACAAGCTTTCACTCCACATGCTACGAGCTGGTGTGCGCTTAGCCCACTCGGCCCCCAATCACCCACCACCCGCTACTGTTCAGAAAATCGTAATTTGCACAGCAGCAAAGGGACATCTCAAGATTTGGAAGCATGACTATAATACAACAGTAACTGAATAATAACTGCAGAAAATACTTTCTGAGGACAGTGCTAGTAAATTATAGGCTTCACAAATTTGTCCGGAGGCTCAAATTAGAGTAGACATGCTGCATTAGCTACTCTTGCTTAATATGCTGGCTGAGCTCCCCTGGCAGACTTTCCGTCAACATGCCATGAATGGTATTCTATATTCTGCTTCACCCGATCCTCTTATGCAGAGGAACTCACAATCTCATACTATAGATGCTCCAATTTCAGAAGAAAGGCAGGCCACTAAAACAGCCGCTTCCACTTGCTAGCTTCAATGGCTCAACCAAAACATTCTACCCACCAACAGAAAGGGCAGGTTTACCTCAAAGTTCCGTTTCATATATACACCAACTCATGTTTACAAACAAACTGGAGTGCCCCTAGCGTACGCCACCGACGCTGCGCATGCGCAATGGAGTGTGGGCAAAAAGCTCGCCGTCACCCATAAACAAACCATTGAAATGCGATGTTGTCCGCGTCGGTGTGAGTCCCCTGCCCTTTTTCGCGTTCGAATTCTTGATTCTATGTCTTCCTGGCAATGTCTGACTATTTGAGCGGAATCAGAGAAATTACCGAGGCTCGTTACACCGCAAAACGTTGCATGAATAATGTGACATGCGGCAGTAGTGCGCACTACTCCGCAGTTACGGCCGTTTCTTCGGTAACCTGTTAAGTGTCACGTAACAAATCTTGTAACGTGGCACTTAATGGGTTACTAAAACTATTCTGCCAGTGGAGAGTTTCTAAAAGAGATTATAGCCAAAGCTGTAGTCAGCTCAGCTTAGCTGCCCCTCTGCAATCTTGCTACAAGAAAAGTGGGTGAACTTTCTGCAGAACCCAAGTAACTCAAGTCCAGAGTTACAGCAAACAATGTCCTCACCAGCCTCATTCATGTGATACGACCAGGTGATTAATGCATAAACTCTTCAGAGAACATGTCTTTCTTACCTGGTGGATCTGTGAGGGAGACATGGTGCCGGATACAGTAGTTATGGAGAACCACACATGCCACGATGATACGGCAGCACACGCCCGGAGTGTACTGCAGGACCCCTCCGGACCTGTCGAGACACCTGAAGCAGTGGCGTAGCAAGGAATTTTGTTTATTCAGTATTTACTGTTAGTGTTGACTATATGAAGTTTATGCAGCCCCCAGAACCCTTTGGCACTCCTGTCTATTTGCTGCTCCTCGAAGTCCCTGCTGTTATATGCGTTCCCCATTGCCTGCATTTCTGATTTGACTATACCGTGGTTCATACTTTGTGTGATCCCACTTTCAGCTTATATGTTGTGCTGAAGTGCAATCCAAAGGCACCAAAGTGCCTTTGGATTGCAGGCCCAGCCATTATGCAACTTTCACTGAACTGTCGGACGAAGAGGAGCGATCATAAGTATGGCTGTCTAACATGCTGAAGCAACACGATATGTTCTCGGATTCCAGCTAGTACTGCGCGATGCTGGAAACCGAACTTCTCTTCCAAGATAGCCTTTATGGAGAGTCTGCTACAGTCAGGCACATAGCCGGGGGGGGTGAAGGAGGGGAAAGGGGAGGTGCCAGCAAAACTGAAGGATATTGAAGAGGACCCAGATCAGGCTACCTGGGCCTTCTCCCTGGATATGTGCCTAGCTCCAGCTAGTTTCTTGTTCCCCAAGTGGGAACAGTGTTAATTGCACCGTTTCACCATGAGGGTATAGAAATAAAATAGGAACAAAAAAGAAACTGTTTTTGTCTTATGCCGCACATGCAGAGGGGAGAGAAGGTAGTTGTGAGGAAATTTCAGAACAAGCTCAGCTCCCAAACCCCGACTCTGCTGACGCTACTGACCGGAAGCGGGACTTCAATATCCCGAATGTCCTCTCTATAACTTGACGCGTCTTGGTGAGGCACAAGTTGTAGGCTTCTTCCTCCTCCTCCTTCGGCTTGCGGAACGGCGTCATCAGCCATGGCTGCAGGGGGTAGCCTGCATCCCCTAAAATATTGAAAATAATATGAGATATCACGTAAAACTATGCATAAGTAATACAATAGATATGACTGCTTGGGGCTTGCGCTTGCAAACAAAGCGCTCCAGCAATACCTGCACTGGTAACCAAAGAGTTGCAAGTTCGTCTCCCAAGCTCTGCCGGTTTCGACATGAACGGGCATTTTGTTTGCGTGGATTTGTAGATCACTGCTACGAGGGGCACCCTACAACTCCCAGGATGGCAGACCTGCAGCGCTTGACCAAAATTCCCCAATAAAGCTGTTATAGATTTCAGACTTCAACAGACGGAAGCTCACTACAGTAGATAACGAGAAGAGATTCATGGAAGAAAGCTGTTTAAGCTTAATTCCCAACTCGTTAGTGGCCAGACAAGTAGCACAAAGGAGATGACTGGCTCGCTTTGTCCTTGTTTCGTGGCCTCTCCTAGAAAGTCCATATTTAACTAAGTACCTATCTAGGAGTTACACTGACATTGGCAAGCTGGCTCAAACCTTAGCCAACATCCAAATGCAAAAAATGCGGGATACCAAGACGCTACAAAGCACAGGGTCGTTCAGCCTGTTAACTATTAAATACTCGTATGAAATGCAAATTAAAATATACCTACCCAGCAACCAGCCATCGGGCATGCCCCCAGCCTCGAACTTCTCCGACAAGTCGCAGTTGCGCCAGATAAAACTGTCATGCGTGCTCCCCGGCCACTTCACAGTCAGCTGTGTGATTTCGGCCGAGGCATTGCAGACAGCTTGCACATTGAGGGAGTCGTAGCCTTTTCTGTTTCGGTAGGTATTCTGGTCCTTCTTCGCAATCTTTAGGGCGATGTGCGTGCCGTCGATGCACCCCAGCACCTTGGGGAATCCATTGATTTCCGCAAAGCCTATAGATTAAAACAATGAAGTGTTCAACATTCTGTGAAGTAGTGGACATCATGGATATTTTATTTACCGCATTAAAATATATACAAAAATTTTCCTATCAAAGAGATGACCTCTAAATAGTCATACCTCAATTAAAGCATTATCGCACCCATTTAAACACTATTATAAAAAAAGGTTTTTTTTTTCTAATAGGGGGGGGGGGCAAGGAGAACTTTTGTTAGTTGTCATGGGCATTGCATGAACAATGCATTGCTGACTGAGAGTCTCGGCGACCATTTCACACAATGCCGTTGCTCACGTCATTCTATACAACTTCGTTCGCGTCAATGAAAGTCACACTCGTTGGGGTCATGCACAGATAATTCCCCCCGATTAAAACTGATCAGGCTGAGCAAACGCGCTAACAATTCGTACTGAAATAAAATAACAGGGATAACTAACGAGCACGACATTGGGAAAACACTTACCGCGAGCAGTGCGCATTGCTGCCTGCGGGGTCACTGGGAACTTGATCCCTTTTTCAGCGAAGTTGCACAGCGCGCTGCTCACCGAGTTTATGATACGCGAAGCACTCGTCTGGCTCATATTTCCCACGTCGCCCACCACCGACTGAAAACTGCCGCTCGCATAGAAGCGAAGCGCCAGTAGTACTTGGGCGTCCACGGGAGAGCACAATTCCGGGCCGTCGGACGGCGCAGCGCAGGTGCGAGCGCCTCGCAGAGTCTCTCCATGGCAGGCCTCGGGAGACGGTAATACCGTGCCAGATGGTTATCGGTGATGGTATCAAGTGTCCGAGGAGTGCGGAACACACGTTGCTGCCGTAGATTCCGCTCAGCGTCGCGCTGCTGTTGGAGCAGGTAAACGACGTACGCAGCAGCCATTTTGGTTAAAAGTCGCCAAAACGTTCGTAAGATCAACCTGACCCCTGTCGTAGGATTTCGTCTTAACTTACGCAAAACTTACGAACATTTTGCTTCGGGAATACTCAAAAGTTCGTAACTTTGTCGTAAGATAAATTTACGAACTTTTTTGTCGTAAGAAAGTTTCGGGAATCTGGCCTCTGTTCCCATGGTCGCCTCGTCGTCAGCGCATACTCCCTTGCAAAGCCGGACTTTCCCGCCCACAAACGAAGACACGGATAATCCGTTCATGGGAGCAACTACCCGCTTCAAGCTACAACTGCACGAAGCGACGATGCTTGTTCACGTAATCCTTTGCGTCCTATACGATACCGTAGAGGCCGGCGAAGATTGCGAGTCACCCCTGTGAAATCCTTTTGTTGGGCCCGTGGTCAGCGTCGAAGTATACTTCGTTTCATTTTTTGCTAAACCCAAAAAAATATTTTTTCTTCAGTAGCGTAGCACTAGAACTGCAACGAAACGCGCAGTCGTCCGGATGATCTCATCGTCGTGGCGCGAGACTTGAACCCTTGACGGTCAGGTGCACTCGCTGCAAGCGTACTCTACGAACGTCGTAGGAATATAGAGGGGCCAGTCATAACAATCTCAACTTGCCAAAAAAAGGAAGAGTTTTTTTTTTCCATAAAATACTTTTTTAGCCGAGGCAAACCTCACATGTTTCGTCATGGACACCGAGAGATGCTGACACTCGCTTTCCCGACCCTGCACAGCTTGTTTCTTAAATTCAATGCTGTCATTCCATCCAGCGCGTCGGCGGAACGTCTTTTTAGCTTGGCTGGGAACGTCTTTAGGAGGAAAAGGGGAAAACTCTCCGATAAGAACTTTGAAAGACAATTGCTTAGGCGAGCGATTAAGCTATTTTGGTGAAAACGCAAGCCATAAAATGACTGCATTTGTTTTAGGCCCGCAGGGTTTTCACGGATCAAAACTGCTGTTCATTTTGCTACCACAAAAATACAAAAAGTAACTTCGAAAGTAACTTCAAAGTAACTCGCTACTTTTTACAGTAGTTAGTAGTTTACTCAATTACAATTACGAATGCGTAATTTCTACTCTACTCCAATTACTTTTGGCGTCAATACTCAGTAACTTACCTTAACTACCTTTTTTGAGTAATTTGTACATGTCAGCTTTTTTGCAATGAAACTTATCGCGCGACTAGATCGCGACTAGTCTCATGACGCGCCCCGATATTGGCATGTGCACCTACGCGCGAGTACAACATCCGGCACAATTTACGTTTGCAAAGCCTGGTCCAGCAGCGGCAAAATATTCAGCCAACCTTTGGACTGGAGAAACCAAGAACCACCCAAAATAAGATAAAGTGGTCAGCCGAACAAAGCTTCATTTCTATTTAATTAAGACGAAATAACCGCCCGCGTACATCAAATACCTCATCAGCCGACCTCCAAGGCAGTAAGCCTAGTTCTGGCACTTGTTTGGCAACTTTGGCCCGGAGCTGCCAGATAACAGCCGAACTATCGGGAAGCTAAGCCTAACTTTGGCACTTGTTTGGCGACTTTGGCCCGTAGCTGCCAGAGGACAGCCGAACTATCGGGAAGCGAAGCCTAACTTTGGCACTTGTTTGGCGACTTGGGACCAAACATGCCACATGTCAGCCGAATTACAAAGTAGTAAGCCTAATCTATGGCACATCTGTGGTGATTTTGGTCCGAAGGTGCCAGATTACAGCAGAACTATCAAAAAGTGAAGCCTAAGTTGGGCCCTTGCTTGGCGAATTAGGGCCAAATTACCCAGACTGTTGCCAAGGGAGGTTAGGTTTGGCTCTACTTTGGCTTCTTCGGGCTTTTCAAAGCCCTAAACTCCCAAACAAAAACCAAGTTTTGGCCCAGAACTCGGTGCTACCTGGGTTGTTTCTGTGTATGTTCAGACGCTACCGACGCTGCGAGAAAATGTGACCAATCAAACGGCTTCAAAATCGCAAGTTCCTGGATCTTTTTTGTTTATGATTGGTTCAATGTCGCCAGAACACTTAAAGAAACACGACGAACATCGTGATGGCGCACCTTCAGCACCGGTCGAAAACGAAAAAAAAATGACTGGTATCGCTTGAGTGGCTCGAAATATGGTCACAGCCGAAGTGCTACGTCAAAGGGATGCCTCGTACTACACTAAAACCAATTTTAAAGATGCGATCAGCTGCTCTTTAGCAGGTGGCAAGCGGACTAGCTTTTAGTCAAGCGACACTGGGCGACGCATATCCGCAGCACCACCTGGACGTCATGGCGCGGTGGTACTTCGGTTGATTCCGCACATTGCATCGCGTGTCGCAGCTCCCCCGTGACATCACGTGGGGGTATGCAAATAACATCAGTGTTGCCACCCATCTCTAGCAGATAGTTCCGGTTTTGACGTAAATCCTCGAAACCAAACTCTTAGCCGTGATATTTATCAAAGCTGCACGCAATATTAGAAGAAGAAAAGAGGTTAAATGTAATTCCAGGACACTGCCTCAGCTGAAAACAGTCATAATCGCACATTCAAAAGGGTTGTCGGGATTTACCATTTAAGGTGAAGCGAAGTATTGATTTCTACAAAAGTTGAAGATATACGATGGCACATAATTCTTTTCCGCTATCATGATGCCACCCCTTCTTTTGTTTAGGCGATGCTGACGATATTCTTGAAAGTCATTGTTTTCTTTTAAATTTTCTTTATTCATGTGTCAGGCGCTAGCCATGTTTCCGTTTTTACCACTACGTCTGATTTGCTATCTTCGATAAGCCCGCGTCCTTTGTAGCGTTTAGAATGTTTGTAGAAAAGAAGGGGAGGTATTTTTGCTTTGCACAGGTTCGTGGACAAAAGAGAAAAGGCGCTGGCGTGTTTACCCTATCTCTTGTGTTGCTATCTCATTCTCGTGATACATGAAGTAGTAGCATTGTACTCGTACGTTTTGTTGTTCTCTTTCAGCTTACCGAAGCGAAGTTCAGAGATAACGTTTGTTTCTTTTCTTCTTTTGTTAACACAACCTGGTTGCCTCTAGCAATTCATACAGCTAGCGAAAACTTCTTCTCTTACTCCAAAGGCGGTGCTTTAAGTTTATACCGGGAAGTTAGAATATGACCATTATATTTTAATCGCTTAAACTTAAAATTAATTAGATGCATTTTTTTCGTTGTTTCTGGCAAGCGGCAAATCTTTATATCCAGCGCGCCCTTTCAAATTTAGCAGGAAACATTTCAGCCACAAGCTTTTCTTTGCAAAAGTTCGCAATTTGTAGCTCAGGAGAATTCCACGTTTCGTTTGCTTGTTCGGAAAACCGAAAAAAAAAACGTTATTACACAGTCTAAGTTGGTTTTCGGCATCTTACGTTTGTTTAAAACATTACCGGAGCTTTTGTTTTTCGGACAAGGGAAAGGGATTCATTTGAATCGCTGTCATCTTGAGCGTCAGACGTGTTAGCAGTTTTGAGAATATAAAGCTGACTGCCTCGTGCGCAGCTCTTGCACCTTAGCGTCGGTACCATTTTGCATTTTTATTAGTTCTTTCCAACGTTACTAAAACCACTCAGTTGGGAAACTGCCATAGAGACTGCTCTGAAAAAGTGGCCTCGATTTGTCCTCGAGTACCGAGCTAATGGCGAAAATAACGGCGCCATTTCTCCCGCAGCGGCCACTCGAGGAACCGCACGTTACTTCTATTTCTGGCTTTAATCGGCCATTTTGGTGCCAAAACAGATACAGAGGAAGAGGTTACAGGGGTGCCACCCCCGTCTCCACAGCGGACGCGCCGTCGTGTCTTACTACCGAAGTTAAAATGCACCTAGGTCGGCACACGCTACCTGAAAGCACCGCTGAGGCATGGTTGTATAAAAACAATATTAATTGTGCCGCAAAACCTTGCAAAATAAGATTTTAAAAACACCACGCGCCCTTTCATTTTGTACTCAACTCCAATAAATTTCATACAAAAAGAGTCGTTTTTGTTTGTTTTTACGCAAAAACATGCTTTCTAAAAGCTCAAGGTGACCACAGTACAGACAAATGATAAAGAGTGGCGCTGTAGTCGTATTTAGCTCGGTCTCGGTGGACGCCAGCGGCCAAGGTTTCGACGGCGAGTTTCCCAACAGAGTGTGTTAGTAACGTTGGTTCTTTCATTTCGGAGAGCATTCCGACCTGATACTCATCTACTCTCTGAACTGTGACAAGTATAGTCGACAAAATATTACCAGTGTTTGGCGGGGCAGCATCTGTAAGGATTAAAGGGCACGGGATTCGTTTTCACACCGCCGCACCAAATCAACATGATACGCCAAGTCCAGCGGGCAAAACGCTTTCACACCAAGAACCTACACATCGATAACAAAAAAAGACTTTAAGGCAGGACACCACTTAAAAACAGTAGCAATTCGAACGCATAGCGAGCAGCGAATTTCAAATAACCCACCTGAAGCAAGAGTATGTGTGAGCAACCGGTTCCGCACGCAGTGACGTTCCGCGAAGACTGCTCGAAGCCCGTGCGCCTTTGTAGTTCCGCCGTGGTGGAGGTGGCGTCCGTCCTCCTAAGTCCTGTTGATCTGCTGATCTCAGCTGAATTGCGTGGAAAACGGCCAGGTCCTGCGGCGGACGAGGTTTTTTCGTCAATGATCGCGGACGAAATGCAGGGCCCGGACTGTTATTGATCAGATATGGCGATTCGACATCCACACCGTCGCCGGAGACGTTTAGCAGCGGCCCCTGAAGCAAGTGAATGCGTGAGCATTTCATTTCGCACACTGTGACGTGCGCGCGAAGACAGCTCAAAGCGCGGACGCGCCTTTGTATTCCATCCGTGATGGTGGTGGCGTCCGGTTATAGTGGCCGATAGTTAGGCGTTATAAGTTTAGTACACCGCCGTTGCCAGCTGAACTGGTGGAAAACGACTGGGTCCGGCGGCAGATGAGGTTTGTCTGTCGATGATGGTCCGTGAAATGCTGGTCCGAGACAATCATGGACCGGACAGAGCGATTCGGCATCCACGGAGTCGGTGGAGATGTTTAGGAGCAGCACTTGCAGCAAAAGCATGTGTGATCATTCCATTCCGCACGCAGTGACGTGCCCCCGCTTTACGGGGGCATGTTCGCCGTAACATTCTCGACAACAGGGCTCGTTGCGCCCTGACGAGAGTAGAAAAATTGAGGCATAGATAAAACGATACCATGCGATTATAGCAGTAGCGATGTTAGATGAAGAAAACGACGAGCCACTTTCTGCTAAAAAAATGGTTCTTGAAGTGGTGGATGCAACACATAGGACGTAGAACAAAAATACAGTTTTATAATGAGCGCCTTGAGGACGGCATTGATGGAAATATAAGACTCCTTCAAGTACCTCGATAGACATGCTCAATATATCAATTCACAAGTTAGGCGATTCCGATGCCACTGCCGGGAAAACCGATGAACACACCCTGTGAAGTTGCCAGACGTGCGGACAATACACCGCCGATTCCGAAGAACTTTCAAGTGAATGCGCGGACTGTTTTGCAGCTCTAGCAAAACCTCCCCATCCCCCTGGGACGCCCCTGTCAGCGCGGCTCCGTGCAAAGGCGTGACAAGTTTACCATGTGACGCTCATCCCAGGGAGCAAAGTGAGGATTCCTCCACCGTGGGAATACCCCTTTATCCGCGCTCAAACTCTTGCACGCTTAGAGCCCCTAAACAAACGCGTCGCAGCTTTTTAGCAGGATTTGTAGGCAACACCTACGGCGTTTTAAATGTAAATAATGTAAAGTATTCCAAGATGCAAACAATGTGCTTGGCCGCGACGAGATGTCGTGAAGTGAGGTTGGCCAATTCATATCGAGACTTCATGGCCAAGGGGTTCCCAAGATGCTTTGCACTGCACTACGCCGCTAGGATTGCTTCGATTTCGCATGAAGTCTCTTTTACGGGCGAGCGCTAAAGCAAAGCGCGGTTTGGATTTGTGGCTTGGGTAGAGGTGAGCACCTATCTTTCAGGAGCCCTGTCAGGTTGGGGCCCCCGTACCACTAAGACTTCCTAATACCATTACCATAATTTTCGGCGTCATGAGTTGCGGTGGTGTTTCCAAAACTTATATCGGTGCCTTTAAGACAACAGTGCTATTAAAGGCGCCTTTACACCGGCGATGTGCAGCAGCCGTGCGGTAACTTTCATCACGAAAGCGACCATCGCGGAAAACAAGCGACGCGTTTCGAGCAGTCGCTAGCTGACCCAGCTTTTAGCGATGCGATCTAGCCCCAGAACGGCTGAGCCAATCAGCAGCGTTCGAAGCGAGGGTTTTCGAGAAGCCACTCGCTCATCGCGCACGCCAGTGTGACCATCTTATTTTTTGCGATGCGATCTACTCGCATTGCGCGAGTGCTTTACATCGCTGGCGTGAATACGCCTTCAAACACGTTTTTATAGCTACGAGGATTTAATTATAAAAAAATGTACCACGGGCGTATACTCGTCGCTCGATTCGTTGGCCCGAATATTACCTATTGCTACCGCTTCCGCATACACTGAACTCAACTTACACTAATAAGGACTATTTAAAGCAGCTTCGCTGCTCCGATCGTACAAATATTAGGTGACATTCACAGAAAGGTGCGACTTATATAGCATATATTATTTTGTTCGAAAATAAAAACCTTTTTTTTGTTTTTTGGAGGGGAGGGGGACAAATTTACACACAACGAACATTCCATGGGTGTGTGCGATTTCTAGACCGGCAAATACTATGTCTTCTCGCCTCTTTGTCTCGAGTATCTGACGAGTGCCTCACAATAGATTACCTTGGCATTCCTTTCTCCCGTAGGCGGTGTCGAGCTCAGAGTTGTTTCGCTCACTGTCCGCTGGAATCGCGCCAACAGAACCCTCGGAAACTCGCCCCGATTAGAGGCTCGTCGAAGTAAACAACCTCGCTTCCGCGCTCTCTCAACAGACCCCTGTGCTTTTCCGGCTTTTCTGTTCTCACTTGTTTATCGTTCGTCTGTTTATTCTTTTCGCTCTCCATTGCCATCAGCTCTATTACCTCGCATAAAAGTGTCTTTCCTTATTACCGCGCCTTGGGGAAGAACAAATAAATGCACATCAAACATTCTTGGGACACGAAATAGCGTGGCGCCCTCGTGCAATTAGCTCCCGTCAAATGCGATTACTTTTTTGTTTAACGCTGTCAAAACAACTGGCGTAGGAGTGCGTTTCTATCTAGACTACACTTTGCGCAAGATCACGTTAAAAAGACCGCAGTACCAACCCACGTGCTCGC
This sequence comes from Ixodes ricinus, assembly GCA_037355805.1. Taxonomy (NCBI): domain Eukaryota; kingdom Metazoa; phylum Arthropoda; class Arachnida; order Ixodida; family Ixodidae; genus Ixodes; species Ixodes ricinus. The sequence continues at coordinate 59,844 of JAZHYW010050753.1, read as the reverse complement.
GCCAATAGCGTTTGCGACGTTGTGCATCAGGTTACAAAGAAATGGCGTATATGCGTGCAAATGTTGTGTTTCAGACACATGCGATCCGGAGGTTTTCAGCGGAAATTCTTAGAAGACAAGGGACATGGTACCTCGGTTATGGTTCCAACGTTCCTGGGACTTTAAGTAAAGCTCCGGATAACAAGCAACAATGATTTTAAGCACCGAGATGGCTAAGTGTCATTGCTATTCAAGTCCCTATTTAGTAGCTGTAGGTGGCTCCAGACAGCGGCCACCAGCACGAGCCAGGTAACTTTCACTGGCGCTCCCGCTGCACGATTGTTCAGTCGGCAGGAGCACCGCAGCACCTACCTGACTCCCAGCTTGAGCTTCCTCATGGTTCTTTTTTCTTCTATTTACGTAAACACAGAACACGCGTAAGGCGAAGGTGGAGGGAAAAAAGTGCATGTGGCTTGTGATTGATCGCACCGTGATCATACTGGACGGTTGTAATGTGGCGGAGGCAGTTTTATAATTTTAAGGCAGCAAGCATAGCATGTGAGCGTTTACTTTATTGAGTAATCGTCGAGAGTCGCTTCCACGGAAGTTGTCTTTGAGACACGGCAGAAATGCTCCCGTTTGCTCACATACCCAGTCGCGTTTAGTTGTTTCCTCTCGCTTCGGTTGAGTAGATACCCGTCCATCTCTCAGCAAAGTCAAGGTGGAAAACCAATATCTTTGGAGATATTGATTTTTCGCGTGACGTGTGTATCACACGTGACGCAAAAAAATCATTTGTAATGTAATTTAGTTCTGTAATGTAATGTAATCTACCTCTGTAGCACTTCAAAAGACGATATTATTTATGTCAGCGTAAAAAGTGCTTTAGGGGGCAGAATATCTTGTTAGGAGTCGCTTGATCTTGACGAGGAAAAGGTCTGTTTCCCTTTATGGGATGCAGTAGAAGTGGTCAATCAAGTTGTAGGCTCATTGGTGGCCTTTTTACAGGACTAAACGGCGGCTTGGGCAAGTTGGTTATCCATGTCTCAAAATAACAGCGCATCTAAGGTTTACACACAAACAAACATCACCAGCGGCCACAAAACAATCACACTTAGTGACATAATCACAGCAGACAAAACACTCACCCAACGCTGCGAGTGTTTTACAGGAATTGAAACTCATGGAGCGAGAAATATCATGAAGCATTCTTACATCCGTGATATTCAATAAAACTACTCCTTCAGATATCACGGGTGTAAGAATGCTTCGTAATATTTCTCCCTCCATGAGTTTCAACTCCTGTAAAAAGCCCGAAGCGGCTATAACCTGTTTTAACAAGTTCGACTCCATCCCATGACAGGAAGCAGATCTTGTCCTCTGAAGATCAGCTACTCCAACAAGATACTTGCACCTTGAAACACTATTTGCACTGTCATAATAAAATCGTCTTGCGAAGTGCAGCAGAAGTAAAAGCGCTTGGCGCCCTCTTCAGATGTGTTTGATACGGCTCTGAAAAGACACTGGAAATTCACGCAATAACTGAATGCACACACCTCGTGCTCGGGACATTTTGTTTTAAACCCATTTCATTGCCAAGTGGCTTCCGCAGACGCTCCCATGCTCCGATGCATGTGTGCGGTCGAACGTCCACCTACTGCTCATACTCCGTCTTGCCTTACAATGAACCACAGCGAGCGCTAAAGGCCAGCGTAGCCAAACTAGTGCAGGGTTTGTGTCGGAGATGTTCCGGCGAAGCTCCGTGTGCGATCTCACACGATACACTCAAGGCGCTGGGGCTGGCTGGCTAGGATAGCTTCTAGAGCCCACCTCAAGTCAACGTAAGGGGAAACAGTGTATAGCTGCACGGAGTCCGGTAACGAGGTTCGAAGAGGACAGAGCTCCTCGAGCACCATCTAGAAACACCTCCTTTTGTCAAGGGCGAGAAAATTTCTAAAAGAGGGAGGGGGGTGGGGAGTAAACACTACGCTAAAACTAACCTACAAAACAGCAATGAGCATCGTGTTGAACTGTTCATGCTGGAATTCTGCTTTTTAGCCTCTGTCGCTTCGAAATCGCAGGCGTGCCGTTGTGCTGCAATGATCCCTATAACGAAGACAATTCGGCTCAATTTTCAGGCAAGATTTGGTGTCGTTTTTTTGTTTTTTTTTTGTTTTGTTTCTTTATCAAATGTGACTCAATATTTTGAAGTCAAAACTTAGTAAACATGATTGAAAAGTGTAAAAAAAGCGAGAGAGAATAAAAAAAACAAGAAACGTAAAGGCCCGTTTACAGAGGGTCGTTCGTTTACGTTTTCTTACGCTACGTTATAGCTAGGATTCCGTGTTTTCGGAGTTTATTTCTCGCGGAATTCGGAGTGTGCTTTCGGAGTATTTTTGGGGAATTCGGGGTTTATCGGGGTTTATTTTTGTTAGATTCCCAATTCCTTCAAATTCTCAAATTATTTTACTGCGCAAAATTAAAAAAGAAATAATTAGTTCTGGGTACCATCACCCGTTGTCCCGAAGAAACCTCGAGGTGCTAAAAGGCCAACCGGTTTTGTCAGTAGTTCTGCATTTCAAGGGAAACTGAAGTGGAATTTTCTCGCGACCATTAATATTGTGATCTTATAAAGTTTAGTTGTAAAACTCCGTCTTTTTTGCTGTTTATTTTGTCGCTGTGACCTCGAAATTCGGAGCTTTTCGGACAAATCCGAATTGACGGCAAATTTACCGGCGAGTGTTTTCCGGATTTTTCGGATTTATCCGAAAACTACGGAAACCCTAGTTATAACTCACCAAGACATTCGTGCTTCGTCTGTCGCGTGCAAAGCTACCCCTTCAATTGGTTACCACGCTTCCTGCGAAGCGCCGATGTCCTATTGGCTCTCGACGTAAACAGACGCATGCTTCGATTACGTAATATAACCTAAATTAAAACTATAAAGCGTCATGGAAAAGATCGAGTTGGAGGTGTTTTCTAGGATATTTTTATCCCGTGAATTTGAATATCACGTCCGTTTTCCCCGAAGATGTAAGTAAACGCGAGAAAATACGAAACACCTAAGACCAGTCCTTACTCCAAAAAGTGATCTTTCGGCCGCCAAGCGGGTGTCGCTCGCGAGGGCAGTACGTGCCGATTGCAAGCTTGCGCGTGTATACCCCGCATTAGCACCAGTCGTGACATATTTTTTTACCTTTTTTTTTTAAATAACAACATTGCGCGTGCGCGGCTTTGATAGGCGCTGAAGATGCGCGAGGACGGAGATTCTGAAAACTCCTCTTATGACGTAATGCTCCGGGAAGGAGGGGCTTAAGCGGGAGTTTAAGAAATGATTTTCTGGAGCCTCCGCGCACTGATATGAAAATAATAACGAAATTCGTGATCCTAAAGGCCAAGTGAAGACAGGACCGAAGTGTTTTATTCAAATACAGAGTAGCTTCAGTTTTAATGTAAAGAAACAGCGGCAGGACATTTGACAGCTCATTGCAGGGCATGCCACTGCGGTGCAGCATTCAACACCACAACAATCCTTACCAGTAACAATAATCCTTATGCACGCGAGATGCTCTAGGCGCTCGCTATCGAGGAACGCGCGAAAAAAAAAACCAGGAAATAGGCATTATCTATGAAGCGTTACTTCCCGAACGACGGCACCACAAACTTCTGGTGGGTCAGTTCAAAAACAATAATTTGTTAGATTTTTCTGCGTAATATTTCTATATAAGATTTTTTGTACGTGGAAGTATGTGTTGTAATCTTTATTAGTGCAATCGGTTCCTATGTCACAAGTTTCTTCGGCGCTACTATGGCCTCTGAAGGAAAAATGAAACGCTCAAGGAAGAAGTTTACACTAAAGCTATTATTGGTTGCCGGCTGTTTATCGTCTCCCGCCCTTTATTTCTCCGTGTTCACATATGAGTTCTAAAGATCATGTAGATCAATTTACAGTTATCCCTTAGGTTGTGAATGTTTTAACGACTCGATCACAAAGATGCATGGCAAGGTTATTTGCACATTTCGACACGTCTGGCATATTAGCAACATAATAACATCCCTGAAATTCGAGCGAACCTTCAATACATTCTAAATTCATTACCTTTGTTCTTTTTTTAATCGTCGCCTCTTTTTACACACATGCTATGGAACAGAGGTTTGTTGATGACCATGCACTTTCTCTGGAGCTGCACTTTGACGCATCGAGCCATGGCATCGGAGCAGCACTCAACACGCACTGCCAACAAGCAAAGGAGGCCGATCACCTTTATGTAAAGAACACTTCTAAAGGTTAGCGAAACTAATTTCAGGTAGACAAAAGCGCTGAGTCTAGTTTAGAGCGTAAATAAATTTCACCAGTATTTGTTTCGACGACACTTCACACTGTGGACGGACCACAAAGCCCTGGTATACATTTTGAGTCCCAGTAAGGGAATTCCAGGCACAGGTTGCACCAAGAATGCAGGGATGGGCAATCATCTTGTCAGGGTATGACTTCGACATAAAGTACGTGTCGATCGATAAGACCGTAGTCGCAGACACGCCGCCGAGACTCCCAATGATGGACAAGGGCGCTACAAAATGAGAAACTGCAAGAATGGGCGAAATCAAACGTTCCATCTTGAAAAGTTTCAAGCACTCCCACTGACACATAAGCAGATCAGCAGATGGACACGAAAGGACACCGTGTTGTCTAAAGTTTTAAGACTCACCATGGATTGGATGGCCGGAACAATTGAATTCCGACGACCACAAGCCTTACTTCCGTCGCAGAAGAGAACTAACCGCGTGGAGCTCGACTGCTTAATATGGGAAACACGCGTCATCGTACCCTCGAGATAGCGAAAACATGTTTTGAACGACTTGCATCAAGGTCATGCGGGAATAATAAAGCTGAAGGAACTCGCACGACCCTACCTGTGGTGGCCGCTTCTACTGGGTAATTCAAGGAGAGGCCAGGCTCTTTTAAATCGATCTCAAAATTCGGTTTCTTAACCTATTGCGCTAAGGTTTTTTGCAGCGTTGCCCACAGAAGGTGCATTTGTTTGTGTAAAATTTGCAAAGAGCGAACTTACGTGAGGAAAAAGTAAAGAAAGAAAAAAGCTTAGCTCCTATGGAAACACAGCGACGCCACCGGTCTTCAAACAACACGGCGCCGTTTCGCATGGGAGACGAGGAATGGCGCAACGAACGCCGACAATGAACGAACATACGGCGCCTAGAGCCGGCGTCTTTAGCAGACGAACTTTTCGACTCAAAAGCGCGCGCGTTCCGCACGCGGGGACAGTCGCAGAAGCAAAAACGAGGCGCGGTAACAACAACGAACTGCAAAGCAGACGACATCGATAACCCGAAAAAAAACAGTAAAATATGCCGACAAACCATTTTTACAAACCATTTTTCTAATCGATTATGTGTCCATTCAATGTGCTTTATTAGTAGTGATGATAAAATAATGCATTACCAACTGATATCAGAAAGCTCGCGCCGCACTTTTGAGTCGAAAAGATCGGTGCTAAAGGCGCTGGCTCTCGGCGCTGGATGCTCGTTCGTTGGCGGCAGTTGGCGTCGCGACCGCTTGCGCCTTCTATTGTCTCCCGTGCGAAACGCGCCGTGTTGTTTGAAGACCGGCGTCGTCGCTAGCGTTTCCATAGAGCTAAGACTTTTCTTCTTTACTTTTTTCCTCAGGTAAGTTCGCTCTTTGCAAATTTTACGAAAAAACAATGCACCATCTGTGAGGCAACGCTGCACAAAATCGTAGCGCGATAGGCTCAGAAACCAAATTTTGCGGTTGATTTAAAGAGCCTGGCCTCTCCTTGAATCACCCTGTAGATCACGACATCGAAACGATGGCTCGAAGTTGTCGGTCGTGCCAAGAAGTGAGCAAAGAGGCACCCAAAGTTCCCATACACGCGTGGGAATACCCAAAAAAGAAATGACAACGCCTGCATGCAGACTTGGGAGGACCCTTTCAAGGAAGAAATTTCTTGCTGACCATTGATGCATATTGAAAATGGCCCAAAGTAGTGTCCATGACCATGACGACTTCGGCACCCACCATAAGAGCGTTTCTAGCTCTTTTTGCAAGATATGCGCACTGCCAGAAAGGATTGTGACAGACAATAGCCCCACAATTCCGATCAAGCGAATTCTGTCATTGCATTGCAAGAAAGGAGTCCAGCAGTCATTCTCAACCTCGAACCATCCCGCAACAAACGGTGCGGCAGAAAACTTTGTGGAAACAATCAAGAAGTCTGTCAACGAAAGCCTGAAGTCGGGGCTGACCATGGAAGAGGCATACCATAACTTCTGGTGGCATACAGGACGACCCTGAACACGGCAACTGGCTCAACACCTGCCAAAATGATGACAGGAGACGAATTTCGCACAAGGTTCGATCTTCTTAGACCATCAATAACGGATGTCTTACGATAAAAACAGGCGAAGCAGCATGCCTCGCGCAACTCGAAAGACCGACACCTACATCAGAACGGCCAGGTCTGGGCAAGAAACTACGCGTATGCGCCGCGCGTATGCTGAGGGGCACCCGGATACGCAGGCGCTGAGAGCATGCGGACGTCGTCCTCGAGATTGTGAGAAGTCGTCCTAAACTGTCGTTCTTGAAGTCGTCCTCTAGGACGTCGTCCCCGACGTCGTCGTAGGCACTGTTCTTAAAGTCGTCCTGGAGGTCGTCCTCTAAAATGCAATAGAGGTAGTTCTAGAATTCGTCTTTGACGTCATCTTCGAGGAGGTCACCCTCCATGTTGTCCTAGACGTCCTCCTTGAGGTCGCGCTCTAGGGCGTTTTTCTCTACGACTTTCTAGACGTCGTCCTTGAAGTCGTCCTAGAGAACGTCCCAGAGATCGCTTTATAGATCGTCTTGGACGTGGATACATGCGCAGCGGCAGTACGTACACATTAACATTTGCGCCCAAGCAACGAAGCCATCACTCATGGCTGTGGCGCAAGCAGATAAACCCCCTCCACGCATACGCGGAGCTTCAGTACGCAGGCATTCACATTTGGGCATAAGGTACGAAGCACTTATCGGTTTGAGTTGAGCTAGTTGGTACATGGTCAATGGTAGTGGTGAAATAGCTTGAACATTTAACGATTACACGAAGACAGAAGATTCAACGATTACCCAGAGACGAAGCAACCACTCAATCTCAAAATGGCGCGCTGCAGTCGCGCTGACCGAAATGATTGCATCGCAAACCATTCATAAAATAAAGTGTTTAGATGAAATTTCCGTTGTCGTATCGACATTGAGCTGCGTCGTGAGCCTCATGACAAATGTTTTTTGAAATTCATAGACAACCAACAATAGTACGTGGTTTCTGCAGCCAATTTTTTCTTCCGTGTTTTATCATCGCTAAACAAGTCATAAACAGAAAAGGCGTAGTTACTTTCGCATTTGACGCTGCTTGATCGGTCCCATTACATCGTAGCGTCGGCTGCGTCTGGACTTAAGCTAAAACGAAGTATAGACTGGTACAGCGCTGGTCACTAGGCAAAACGTGCTGAGTCAAAGGGCTGTGGAAGCACGCCTGACGTCTTATATTACGTGGAAGATAGCTACGGCACACACTTGGAATGTCTTTCACAGCCCAGTAGACGAATATGACAGCGAGCAGAAGGTGAATATCTGAGAGGTCTATAGACGCTTACGAGCATGTTTGTGGGCTCCGCTAAAACCGACCTTCAGTTTTGTTTTCTCTTATTCCGTTTACTTCCCTCCAACATAATTATAGCAGGCCAAGTTAATGCCAACTTAGATTCTATAGTGTTCACCCCAGCAATACATAACCGTTGGAGAGACTCGTCAACGCACGTTTCAGTGGATTTTTATCTCGCTTAAACAAGAGAAGGTTAGCAATTCAAATTGTAATTTGGCGCTTGTTTAAAGCGTCTGTTTTTCTAAATCAACTGGCCCAACTACACAGCTTGTTGTAAAAATGGAAGTATTCTGTCAATCTCTGATCTCAATATTCTACAAATGCAAAGCGCGGCAGTGTCCTGGACTTTGTCTGCCAATGTCCATCAATAAAGTGACTTGGTGGGAGTGCGGGGCGTATCATTACCAGGAGCTTGCCCGGGTTTTAAAACCGGGAATTTAAGACATGGGAGAAAAAACGCTGAAGATATGAAACGGGAACTTTGAGACGCGGTTTCCGTGATTGAGTTATTTCTTCCGCCGCCCGCGATTGCCGCGTGCCGAGGTGCTCGAAGTGTTTCCCTTTCGGTCCTGAACGAGACGAATGCGTCAAGACGTACATCCGCGTAACGTGTGGTGTTAAGGCGGAAAGCCTGTCACCCGTAACCATGTATATCGTGGAGGCGGCGGAGTGCGGTGTCTGGCCTGGAACACGGCACCTTGACGGCTGAGGAACAGCAGAAGCACCCTGATAAAGCAAACGGTACACTCGAAGAAATAGGGAGTGTATAGGGTACACCCTTGTCCCATATGTAACACCCCAAAACAACAATTCGGTGTTCAGTCCACAGACGTCGAACCGACGATGCCAACTTTAAAGAGCGGCTTGATAGTCGACCGATGCAACTTATTAAAATAGCTAATATACGCATTAAATGCAACAGTAAGACAACCAAGGTGTTTTTAGCCCTGCTGCAAAACCTCTGTTTTTTTCAATAGTCTTTGATACGCGCTTTAGTTATTTAATACTTTATATCCAACAGCTATCAAGCCGCTCGTAAAAGTTGGTATCGCCAGCACGACGTCAGTGCACTGAACGTCTAAATGTAGTTCTGGGGGTTACATATGGGACAAAGGGTGTACCATTATACGCCCCTATTTCTAAGAGTAGCCTGAAGGCCCCCGCGAGAAGGGACACCAGCGAGGCGGCAACCGACACCCTTCGTCTAAAGGCGCAGCGCCACCTGTCCAGACGGTGCAGCCCGAGGACAAAGCGGACCCGTGTACGGCCCGTTCCCTGTCGACCGAGGGAAGGCTTCGGAAGAGAAGTCTGACATGAACGACGCCAGCGAGTCAAGGAGACGCTCTCTCGGCGAGCAACTTCCGTCCCGTCCGTTGCGCCCAGTCCCTTCATGTCTTGTGATCGGAAGAAGGGCCGGTAAATGCCAGTGACCGACCTATCCCACTGACGAGAGCGAGGGCTGGACAAGTAAGCCGGCAACGCCTGGCTTGAGGGTCTTTCGCGCCGACGTCAAAAGGGTGCTGCGTCACAACCCCTCATGATATGTACACCCGACACAGCCTTTATATTTGTAACGCTAAATGTCCAAGGTATCGGTACAGTAAAAAATTAAAGAGGTTTACAAATTTCTGCACGCGAAAATAGATCGCAGCTCTTCAGGAGAAGGAGGGGAGGGTACGGGGGAGGGTATGCCCCACCTCCTCCTCTCTACCCTCTCCTCTCACCCCCTCCTCCTCCTCTGTACCCTCTCCTTTCACCCCCTCCTCCTGTCCTCTTCTTCCACCCTTCCTCCTTTCACCCCTTCCTTCTGTCCTCTTCCTCCACCCTTCCTCCTCCTTTCTCCTCCTCCTCCCTTTCTTCCTCCTCCTCTCCACTCCTCCCTTCCTTCTCCTCCGCACGTGACGTCAAGTTTCCCGCTTAATCTCAATGAGAAACTGAATTTGTTCATGGGTGACGTGACACCAAGACTTGTGACTTCATTTTCCCCGCTAAATCTAGCGGAGAACTCAGTTGGTGTTGAGCTCACGTAAATTTAGTAAATTTAGTGTGGTTACACCGACGCCGCGAGACCCGGAATGCGACAACTAAGAGCTGCACTCGAAAATTTACTGCAGAAACAACTAATGTTGGTTATCTATGAATTGCGAGATCATTCGTTATGAGACTCACTACGCAGCTCAATGTAAATACGAGGACGCCAATTTTAACTAAAGCATAATTATTATTAGAGGTTCACAACGCAATCATTGACATCAGCGCGACTGCAGGGTGCCACTTTGAAATTGTGTGATTGCTTCGTTTCTGGGGAATCGTTTAATTTCTGTCTCTGTGTAGTCGTTTAATGTTCAAGCTGTTTCACCACCATCATTGACCACGTACCAACTAGCTCACCTCAAACCGATAATTGCTTCGTACCTTGGGCGCAAATGTAAATCTGTGCGTATGCCGCTCCTTATATGCGCGGTGCGGATTTATCTGCTCGCTAGGACGACGTCGAGGATGACGTCCTACAGGATAATGTCATATACTACGTCTAGGACGACCTCTAGGGCGATCTCAATAACAACCTCTAAGACGACCTTAAGGATGACGTCCATTACGTTGTCCTCGACGTTCTAGAGGACAACGTCTAGAACAACCTCTAAGACGGGGTTTACAACGACCTCTCGGACGACGTATACAACGACCTCTATGACAGTCTTTAGGACGACGTCATTCACGACCTCTAGAACGACGTCGGAGACGATGTCCGCATACGCGAGGCCCATTCAAGGCTAGTTGGGTTATCGCGAAATCCAGGTGAAGTAGTAAAATAATGTTATTCAATTAAAAAAGAATACCAAGGACATCATTTTCCACGTAACGAGGAACCCGAGTTTTTTAGCACTGCAGAAAACTAAAGCGGCTGAGGAAGAGGAGATAGCCAGCTCACTAAAACTCGTTTTACTTTTGTCCTTCCTCTTCTCAAAGGGATAAGCTATCGCACTAAAAAACACACATTAGGTAACATGTTATAAAACTTTTCATACTCCAAGTTACAAAACCTTGGATAAATTCCATTGTCATATTTTGTACTATACATACCAATTATGATTTTCATACCTACAAGTGTAGAGGGGGTTTAAGACTGATCATTAATTCGGATTTGTGATTTTTACGCTCGATTCACCAGTATGTATTCGCGCAATTCACATTCCCCTAAAGCCAGATACCATCCCCCTCCACATGCAAACAGGGTTTATAACGGGTTACTCAGCAGCTGGCGAGTTTTGCCCCAGTCAATAAATGCAGTGACCTCTTTGGTTAAATACAAATTTAAACAAAAAACAAGTTTGGCACACTTTTCGTAGTGTTTTATCATTTAAGCCGAAAACGCGGAACAAACATAGTTAACACAGCAACAGAATATGTTTGATAATGTATTCAACCGCTTAATCACAAACAGAGTCTCTGCAATAGAGGTACATGTTTTGTTATCGCCAGTGGAATTTTCCAATTAGCCGTCTGGGTATGTTATCTATACAAGTCTTGCAAGTTTTGTTTTGTCAATAACCTTATCTTCATGTCCTTCCCTCGACTGATAAGCAAGCGGCCACTGCGGCAGACGCTAATTTCCCTTCAGAGCGCGAACCTTAGTTCTAGTTCCACTAGTCATTGGCTGCTGAGTTGACGAGCATAGGAACGAACTAGGGTTCCTCACCTAACCGTTTCTTAAAAGCTCGTAATTCAGAACTTTCGGACCGTTTTACTAATGTATAAACCGGACATGTCCACGCGTTCGGCCAGCGGTTCAAAGATTCCTCACGGTAAGCTGTCAAGAAACCTCTACGAATTTGTGTAACATCTTACTATTTAAATGCTTCAACACCAGCAAAATCGGAAATTATTTGTAGACGTTGCCTGTAGTTACCCTTCCCCTGTGACGGTAGGCTGTAATTGCTTAACGTGGTACCTGTTCAGGTGTGTATTTATTTGTGAAAATCGAGTTTTAATTAAGAAAAGAGAGAGCGTCGATTCTAAAAAAGAATGGCTTAACTCCACGGAGATAACGTACAACCTATTTCCGCTGGATGTAGAGATAATTTATTTGGTTAGGGGCTTATTTAATCCTAACACTCAAAAGAGACGGAATCTTCGTTGCGGTGATCCTGTAGGTGCATCAGCATTTGTTGTATTTACTTTTTGACTTTGCTGACTTCTTTCAGGTCAGATTTTTTTACCGCTAGGGCTGCATAAATATACTAGGTTGGTTTGTTCAAATTGGACAAAACTTGTCCGGCGAAGTGGGTGACACGAGGCTCCTAAAAAGATATATGTTCACTATACAATGACTACGCCTTGTGGGATACCGGAAGTTTGTTTTAGAGAAAATTAAGAATAGAGTATAAAGCATAAATTTTACAACCAAACATGGGCAATGTTCAGTTTGGTTTTTCCAGAACTTAGGCAGCATTTGGAGTTAAGGATTTGTTGGTGGAACCTTCCTGTGCTCGGGTACTAAATTTGGGGGAGTCGGGGTGGAGTGGTAAGGCTCAAGTTTTGCGTTTTATATCTTCAAAGGCTTGTGGCAAGACGATGTTTATGTTGGCGCCTCGCTTCAATTCACAGACTTGGTGAATTGATAAACACTAAATCAGTAATTTTCATAAATGCTTCGAGCGTTGCTAGAAGCAAATTAGTTCACTAAAATTACCATTCGTGCAGCAGAAGCTAGACTACCGGTACGATAATACGCCTGTGCGATTTTTCCGTCTCTTATCATAGTTCCAGCATTGTACTTGCTGCACGAGTGGTGCATTTAGCGCACTACCACGTAAGCTTCCCTATGCGCTCCCAATATTTATAACAATTATTGATTTCGTGGTTTTGAATGAGGCTCAACAAGTTTTTAATTTGAACCATATATATTTTTTCACTAAAAGAATCATCAAAATATTATTTAATTACTCGACCGATCGTCATGATTAGCCCCATTTACTATGTCCCCCTGGCCGCATAGATCACGTGTCAAACCACATAAGTGTACCTTTCACGTCTTTTTTATTCTTTTTATTAGTGTCACTTCCAGAAAAAAGCACCCTACATATATGATACAAGGTACATCAAATCGAAAGAATAAAACGCGGAGAATGAGCACGGGACAACCATGTTCTTTCATTTAGGAACAACGTTTATTTTGGGCAGGAGAATTGAACCCTGAACAAGATCCAACAAAGATAGGGTGACAAGAGGGAAGGAAAACTGGTGGATGAAAAGGGAGAGGAGGAAACCACGAGGCATGGGCAGAACTGCAGTGATGGTCTAGTTTTTTCAAGGGGAGCTGTGATATTTTTCAAATTTACGTCTGTTGAATTATATTTCCCGTTTTAGTAAGTGTACTGAAGCCGATGAAACGGTGTTTTCTGCGTTCTCGATAAGAAAGGGATCAATGATCTCACGTCCTTAGCGATTGCAGTTTCCTCCCTTTGTCTTGGTTCCTGCGAAGTCAGGCGCGCGTCCAATGCAGTCGTTGGCGTCAACCGCGAACGGATGAATGTGGTTATCAGTTCTTGAAGTGGCTTCATGTTTGTTTTCACGTAAGCGGTCATTTATACATCGGCCGGTTTGCTCTTTGTACTCAGCTCCGCATTTGAGGGGAAGGAGTAAACTTTTCCTGTGGAGCGAGCCCGGAAAAGTGTGGCGTGCTTTTTTTCGCCAACTGGCTTGGCTTCTTTTCCTTTGATCATGTTGCACATGCTTGCCAATTCGAATCTACTAGAGAAGACAAATTTCGTCTCATAGCGTAAAGTAATTGATTCGAGTACGATGAGAAGCATTATGATTGTTGGATATGCTGGCTATCCTTTTACTGAAAGGTGCTTTTGTATTTACTTTGGGTTTAAAGCTGGTGGAAAAGGAAAACAAGACGTTCCACCGGATATCCCGAATTCAGAATTCGTCGAGTTCGACCCTTTATGCTATCTGTGGCCGCATCCTGACAGGATTTCGTTTTAGCTGTTGTGATTAACGTCTTGATCATACCTATTTTGACTCACTTTGAATGAGTACTCTCAAAAGTAAGCACTGGCTTTTCTAAACGCTGCCAGAACGTCCAGCAAATGCCTGCGTCTTTTCTTCTTTTGTTTTTTAATGGCAGGTTTAAAATGTTTAGCACTTTCGAGGATGGATGTTTCTTTTTGAATTTAAGTTTGCCTCCTGCGCTTTCGAACGAGGTCGCAATCACCTTGACTTTATTGGCTAGATGGCGAATACTCAGGTAGTCATCGACGTAGCGGACTACGGTACATTCCGGGATAGTGTTCTTGAGCATTAGCTGTATGGTTCTAATCACCTGGAAAAGCTAGATATCGGTTAATTTGGGCGTAAGGCAAGATTCTATACAAACCCCGGATTTCTGAATTCAGATTTTCCACTCGTGCACGATTATTGTTGATTTTAGGTGGAGCTGCAGAAGTTCGAGACATTCCGGATGGCTTTTGGAAGCTACGAATTCTGTGTTCGATGACGGCTTGTTCTAAGGATTCGAGAAGAATTGAAATGTCCCGGTTACACCAAGTGTCTTCTATGTCTAGCGAAAAGAAGTCTATGTTAGGAGTACTAGTATAAAACGGTTCTAGAGCGCTGGTAAACTCCTGTGTGTGTTTTGATGCCAAAAGGTTGTGAGGGATGTAAGCGCTGGTAAGGTGTTTCTGGAAAAACGTGGCGAAGTGCTGCTGCCAGCATCCTCTCCCAGCAACTATTATGCGGAGGGGGGCGTCCGTCTTATGCGTCTGAGCGGCGAAGAATACTTTCATATACTGTTTTTTACAAAACTTTACCGAATTTTTTTTTCATTTTTGGTAGGTCTCTAGCTAAATGCATAGTTCCTTCAGTTTGCTGCTAAGACATCCTGAAGACCTGTTTTTAATGGCTGTGAAGTTCTTTTCCACTAAGGCTTTGACTTTGATTCTGAACATTTCTTCATCAATTACTCCGAAATCTCCTGTTTTTTTAACGTGGAGGAGCTTGATGTTTTTATATCGAATTCCCGCTATTACCAACCGAATGGTGACGCTTGCCTTGGGCAAGTGTCAACATTATCAGGGTGTCCTGAGTTTTGCAAATTACCAGGGTGTCCCAGATAATTTGCACCTAACTTTACGAAAAAACGGAGCGCTCTGTGAGGATGAAACAAACTCTATGTTGTAAGGAAGTGATTTAGGAAAGTGCACACATTTTGTTTAGTGTGCCTAGTTAATTCTTTAATAAAGCCAAATTACCTAATTGTTTTTAATTATTAGTTAAAGAGCCAAAGTGTGAATTAAAATGTTGTAGAGCGGATTAAGTAGCACCCAATTAAAATGTTTCGTACGTGAAACCTTTTGCGCGCTTATTTTTATCAGCCCAAAAAAAAACGAAAAATAAAAAATAAATAAAAAAAACAGGTGACAACGCGTCGGGCGCGTCGAGCTTGCAGCGCTTTCAGACGTGCTCTGAAGGAACAAGGTCCACCTTATCACTGGCGCGCTGTCCGAGATACGGATTTGCGGAAGCAGGTGCTCGCGCTTATCTTCGAGGACTACCCCAGTGCAAAGCCCTGTCTACGGCAACGCGTCAGTGATAAGGTGGACTTCGTTCCTTCAGACCACGTCGTAGAGCGCTGCAAGCACGACGCGCGGGCGCATTGTCACGTGAACATTTTTTTCTGTGTGTTTTTTTCGCAACTTTATTTTTAAGCTAACAAAAAGAAGGGCGCAAAGTGTATCAAAGATTCTTATAATTCATGTATTTGAGGTAAAAAGATAATTTCCTCGGGACCGCATTACTCCGGGTGGTGGACGTCGGACAATGCGTGATACATACTAAATATTTATGCTCATTATGTACAATGAGTATTTACATTTTGAATGCGTGAAAATAGACATATGGTTCCAATGAAGAACTTGCTGAGCGTCATTGGAAACCACTAAATCAATAATTTTCAGAATGACTTTGAGCGCGTAAAAAGCATAGTTGCGCGCTAAAGTTACCACCCGTCGAGCAGGTACAAGGCTAGATTTTGCGATGAGCAGCTCGCGCGATTTTCCCGTCTCTTATCAGAGCCCGAGCCTTGTACCTGCTCCACAAATGGCATCTTAAGCGCACTACTGCGCTTCCCACGCCCGCTCAAGGTCTTTTTAGGCATTACTAATTTAGTGGTTTGCGATGACCCTCAGCAAGTTTCTGATTGAAACCCTTTGTGAATTTGCAAACATTTAGAAGTAAATTATTAATTTTTAGGTAATTAGCCAACTAATTACTAAGTATCACGCATTTCCTGACGTCCGCCACTACAGGAAGTGCGGTCCTAAGAAAATTACCTTTTTTATTTGGAATGCACCAATTTTAGGAATTTTGTAAGTTTTGGACTGAAATATATTTATATATATATACATAGCTATATCTCTCTCTCCTTCTCTCTCTCTCTCTCTCTCTCTCTTTCTATGTATATATATGTATATATATTGTTACGAAGATGTGCAGGCAGCAAATGACAATGCGCGTCCACTCAATGAGATAGAAATAATTTTATGGAAGCCAGACCGTGCGCGCGGAGCTTGGCGCGTGGGGGTCAGGCACGCCACTGCTCCAGCGTCGTCACTTTCTTTGTCACATTTCCCCCACCTTTAAAAAGGACGACCCCGCCAATGAATGGAGTAAGCACGAGAATAAAGTGAAAACACACACACACTTAGACTTAGAAGACAAGGCAGAAGGCATATGAATAGACGAATGACTGCTACCGGCCACGCAGAATGAAAATGTTTTTGAACCTTCAGCCTCTCTCCACAGGATTGCCAATCTCTGCGCCAGCCACAGCCACACGACGTCATGTTCCGAGCTGGGGAATTAATTTGACCACTATCAACACAGACGGGGCTTGGGACAGGGCAGGAGACCATAAACTCGCGTCTGTATCTTGATTTCGTCCATAGTTCGTCTTGTCCACGGCGCTCTTCGTAAAATTCCACGTAGCTCACATTCGTCGAACCTCTCTCTCTCCTCGCAGTCACTTGGGCATTTCAGGTAGTTCGCGGGACGGGGGCTGTGCGGCGGCGCTATGGTCTGGAGCTCAATCGGCTGCGGCGGAGGGCTGCTGTAACCAAGCTCTGGAGCGATGATGACGAAGAATGAAATATTATATACCTCGCACCTCCACCAAATGTTACGAAGATGTGCAGTCGGCAGCAAATGACAATGACGCGTCCACTCAATGACATAGAACGGGTTTTATGGAAGCCGCGCCGTACGCGTGGAGCTTTGCGCTTGATGGTCAGGCACGCCACTGCCCCAGCGTCGTCGCCTTCTTCGTCACAATAGATGATATATATATATATATTAGCGTGTTTTTTTATTTACAAGAGGACGTCCAAAACCAGATTAGACCATATTAAAAGCTTGACGTACAGTCTGCACGCGCTTCCTCTTCGTCCTCCACGGTTCCCGGCACGCGCCTCAACATGCCCCTGCATTATTCTCTCTAAGGATTTTTTTTTTAATAATGAGTCTTTTGATGAAAGAATTTTTCTGCCACACAATCTCGCCCCATTTTATGTGGCTTTAGACAGTCTGCTTGTACTTGTTTGTTTCGAAAAGTTTATATTGTGCGAAGTCCTTTCAGCATGCCGATTCTTGTTCGTGCTCATTTGCGCACTCTCTAATGTTCAGGCCATCATCACAGTCTGCCTGCAGCACCAATGTCCAGCATGTTCGCGGTTTCGGAAGAATAATGCGCAGTCTTGATACCACGGGGTCAGGTAGTTACCTCGTTATCGCCCCTAGGTACATGTCGGAGAACGAATCTAACATCAAGCGCAAAATATATCGGTGCCAATGTTAACAACATTTTGGCATATTTTGAGAAGTTAAGGCAGACAACGATATTGTTTTTAATGTAGCAATACTGCAGATCCCGAAGGATTGCTTGCAGGAGGGGTACATCAACACCTGTTAAAAACGAATGTGCAATGCTTGAGTAAATGTCTTCATCCTAGTAAGCAAAAACACACACTCGTATAGATTATGTACAAACACACTGAAAAAAATTCATGAGTAAATAAATGCATTCAGGTGTGTAAGGAGAAGCATAATTTTTACACATTTCTAAAACACTCTTCAAAAGAGCAAGCAAGCAAGCAAGCATTGGCACCGCATGTACGCAAAACCAAAGCAATACAGTTCACATAAGTCACGTACTCAAGGAGCACACACTTTGCAAGGAGGGAAAGTACGCAGGCGAGCTGGTTAGGGAACATGATTGCAATAAAACCTGAGACTGGATCAAATAAAAAAAATCGTACAGCACGACACAGCACGATACACGATTTATCGCCAATACAGTTGTACGAGGTTACACTCTGTTTTTATGAACTTGAAATACCCATTACAAACTCGTCAACGTCACTTTCAAATGCTGTAGGGGGTAAACCATTCCAATGATTAATTGTATTATGAAAAAAACACACTTAGATTTATAGGTTTTCGCAAAACGAGGAAAGACAGATTGTGTTTGTCTTGCGTGCCACGTTTGGGGGCTATTTTGGATAGCGGATGGCTTAATCGAAAGTTTATGAAAATAAAACGAATGAAAGAACTTTAACCGTTTAATCTTTCTATGTAAGTACTCTGAGGGAATGAAGACCTTATAGGTTAAGAATCAATGACACAAAGTCAAGTCTACGGTATCTTCTGTGAATGAACCTAAACGACAGCGATTATATTTTTTCTAGTTTTGCTATGTCACCTTTCTGATTCGGATCCCAGACAGGGCAGAGATATTCCAGCCCAGACAGTACTAGTGGTGTCATCCTAATCATCATTGACGTGTCACCTTAACTGACCTGTGCACATGCCCGCGTTCGCTTGCCTCGTATCGGAGGTAAGGCGCGTGGGGATATACACGGCACGCGGAATAAACTCCGGGTTGGTTCTGCTGGGAACTACGTCGTCTGATTCTTCCTCGCGCCGCAAGGCACACGACATGGTGTAAGAACTGTGATGATGCTTCTCGTACGTGTTCTTCCGGTGCCCGCCTGGCACTTGGTTGGCACAATGACTGCCACGCCAGCAGCGATCCCTCCTACGGTGGTTCCCCCACCAACGGAAGTTCAACTTGAACCGGACGTCAGAATAACCGGAGTGAAATCAAGAATTTGACGATTCCGTTATGCTGTGGGACTCAACGAAAGATCGGAGGAAGCCCAGGTAAGAACGCTGTTGTATACCGTGGGAAGGCAGGCCCGGAAAATATTTCAGATGTTTGGTCCCTCGGAAATTCAATCCAAAAGTTACGCGAAAGTAAAGAAGAAATTCGACGCTCATTTCACATCTACGAAGAACGTGGTTTAAGAGAGTTCCTTTTTCCATCGTCGCAAGCAAGAAAGCGGAGAGAGAGTCCACCAGCTTGAGCTCGCATGAGCTCGCCGAGACACATGAGCTCATCGCCCGCTGTAACTTCGCACAATTCCGAGACCGTATGATCTGAGACCGATTCGTCGTGGGACTTGGAGATGTCAAGTTATCCGATACCCTTCAAATTGACGCCGCCCTCACACTCGGAACGGCGCTAGCTAAGGCCCGGCTCAAGAAGACTGTTCGTCGTCAGCAGCAAGAGCTGCGGTCGAAAGCCGATGCAGCAACCTCGGGGAAGTCGACGCCGTGGGGCAACGGAGTGCACGCACAGCGACTGCCGGAGCAAACAGGACATTCGGGGACATGCACAGTCAGTTACCTACACTTCAGTACCAGCGGCAGTCCTCGCCACAGGACCAGCTGCGGCAAGTCTGCCAGTATTGCGGACGCTCGAACCACATGCGGACTCTGTACCCCGCACGCTCGGGCGTTCGGCACGTTGCCACCGTTGTAGCACCAGAGGACATTTTGCTGCGGTTTGCCCCAACAAGTTCGAAAACCCGAGGACAGGCGTTTGTTTGGTATAGCGTGAACGGCCTGGCTATTTTGTAGGATCGGTTGGGGCTTCAAAGGCTAGGTTCGTTCGACGATTCATAATTGGTGTAACGGTGTCGGCAAAGGTAGACTCAGGTGCGGAAGTGTCGCCAGTTGCGCCCAGATTTCCAAGCGTGCCGTCTGAGTTAACGGCATCTCCTGCGGTGTTAACTGACGCTGAAAATCAGCGCCTCCGTTTGAAAGCCACGTTCTAAGCCGACATTTTTTGGAGGAGCAAGACCACCCGACAGACTTTGTACGTCGTAGAATCGGCGCACGCTATTTTGCTGGGGCCTCCAGCCATTGAGGCACTTGGCGTTCTGAAATTCGTGGATGTCGTTGAAGACAAAGAGTTCGAGTGACGCTACCCCCAAGTATCTCTGGTCTCGAACTCTCCTCAGGGGATGCCTTTAAAGGGCATCACTTGGATGCTTTAGGATATCCCTCCAGCCGCAAAGAAGATGCAACGCATAGACTAGCTAGAAGAGTCTAGTCTGCAGGCGAGTCGATTACTTTTTACATCGAAGAGATCCTCGTGGTGTTCAAACGCGTTGATGATGCCATGCCAGAGTAAAAAAAAAGTACGGCCATATAATAAATGAATCACCGAGGACGCCTTCCCCATGCTGACGTCACAAAACGCACAGACTGTGAAAAAAACTCCAGGAAGACTGTCAGAGCTGGGGAGTGCTTCGAAATAGGCGCATATTTTGTCCTGAGGCCGCCCACCGGCTCCAGCCTTCTGTACCGTCCTCCGGAGTCCCTTCCATTGAGGACCTTACAACTAACATTCGAAAAATAATCAAGGAGGAGCTTGCCTTGCTATTGCCGCATGGTTGCCACCATCAGCAAGACGATTCACGAAGCCCCACACCAGATGACCTACGAGCTCTCATTCGCACAAAGGTGGCAGAATCAACAGCTCCACACGCCGAGAGGGTGTGTGCTACGACCTCGGCACCACGTTATAATACCTTCGAGCCAGCACAGACTCCACAACGGTCCAGATACTTCCAGAAATCGGGACCACAACGCCCATGGTCGGTGCCATACTACCCGGTTATCCATTGACCAACCTGCTTTTATTGCGGGATACCTGTCCATATTGACCGTTTCTGTCTCCGCCGCATAACGAATACTTCAAGAAAGGTTCTAAATTTCCGTCCGTACATGTTCTATGGCACAGACCAACCGAATTCGTACAACGAAGACTACGACGACCTCCCGTACAGGTACCAACGACGATCGGCATCACCCTCAAATCGCAATGCTCGAGACGGAAACCCTTCTTCTGGATACTGTGACCGCTCTACTCTGCGCGCTGACCGGTCTGGTCAGCGCCAAGTCGTTCGTCGATGGGAAAAAGTAAACATATTTAAAACCCGAGACGAAGGTTACTAAGAGGTGAAAAACACAAGACGTCTCAACTAGTAGAGGCAGCGAAAGGGGGTCCAGCTGCTCCTGTTTTTCCTCGACATCCCCGACCGACTACGCCAGCATTCAACTTATTTGACGTTTTCATTAAGAAGGTAATAATCATGGCACTTGTTGACACTGGAGCATCCATTTAAATCATTCGTAAAGATGTACACATAATGTTTAGTCTTTTTTGTACTCCTTGGAACGGTGACACTCTTCGCCGAGCGAACACGACTTTACCTCAGCCTTTTGATATCGTTTCCATCAAACCTACCATTCGAAATAAACCTCACTGGTATTGCTTTGTTATCCTTTCTAGCTGCATTCATGTCATCATTTTGGGATGGAACTTCTTAACCACTTGACGTTCTCTTATGAATTTCGAAAAAATCGATTTATTTCGGCTATCCAATGCTTACTTCCATCGATTTTCTTGTCCCTACGTTACTTTTCGTGCAACGTGTCATACCCGTATTCTACCACGGACTGCGGCACTCATCGAATTAGAAGCTGACGTCAATGACCCCACATATCTCCTCGAACCAAACAGAAAAGTTTTGTTGCAGTAAGGTCTCATTTTACCTACCGCACTCGCAAAGTCATAAAATAATCAAACCACTGTTCGATTCGCGAATATTACCGGAATTTGCCAAGTTCTACCAGCTGGCACCTGCGTTTCGAGGACAAGTTACAATGATTTTTATATGTAAGTGCCGTCACTGATGAAAGGGTGAAGCCTTGCTCCTTTTAATGAGTGACAAAAAGTACATAAAACACTTTTCTTAAAAATTATTTTATATATATGAAATACTATATAAAACACCTGCGGCAGTGTACGTGGGACAGTCAGGTCACTGCGTGAACACCAGGTTACGCGAAAATGCTTCTTTACTCAAATCAACATTACCGTGGAATCTTGCAGTGCATGTACGAGACTGGAACTGCATACCAAGACTGACAGAATGAAAGGTTCCTCGAAGGTTCCGTGAGAAGAGGTCAAGGAAACTATACAAGAAGATAACCATCAAAGAAAATTAAAAAAAAAATTCATTGAGTGCATTATTAGTGGATCATTAATGGCATTAGGTGGCCAAGAACTTCATTGCGTTAACTTTGCTATCTGAGGATGTTTCAGTGGTTTACTGTCAGCAACTTCCTTTTTCTTTCTGCTAATTCTCAGTTTTTGAACGTAACATCCTTCTCTTTCGTTCCTTCTATCTTTTTCTCAATTATTTGAACGTAACTTCCTTCCCATTATAGCGGTTTCACTTTGGGAACGTAATTATATGCTGAGAAGAAAGAAGAAAAATAAACGCTAGCTATTTCTCGCCTTTTGTATGAGAATTAAAAGGACAGTTGTGAGTTAGCGCTTGTTTCGTCAGTGTGTAGTTGACTTTCGCGCTATTTATCGGTAAAATGCATATTCAACTAGCCCACCTCAATATTTTGGTATGTACATTTGCCAATCGTTCCCTCAGGACTTCCAACCTCCCCCGACGGCTGCCGTACACTACAGCGCAACATTAATGTCCAACATGAGTCTCGTCAGTTGAGCCCGTAGTGAATTCCGTTTTTTTGTTTTAGGCGATTAATTAATTTTTGTCAGCCGTTGCTTGATGGAGCGTGTTTCAGTCAGTCGTTGGTCGCTGCAGACCCCGTTGAGTTGCTCGACCAGTTTCTTTCCGGTGAGTCTCGTTGCTGTGCCTCAGCAAGAATTGCAAGAACTTTTTCTAGTCGTTTAAATCTAATGCAAACTTGAAAAACAATATTTATGGCAAAAAAAGACATCAGAGATAGTTGAAATGGTTGAGACTGGATGCCCCGTTGCTTGTGAAAATGGAATTGGTTTTTCGTGTTTTTTTCTTCACGTCGCTGGTGCCCTTGGTTTGGACTGCGACCGCTTCATCGTCTTAGTAGTTTTCCATAGAAGTTTTAACATGCCTTATTTAGTATTCACTGTTGTTTCTTATTTTAATGCGTGACATTTTTGGCTCAAGTCATGCATTACGACAATTCTTTTGCAAGCCGAAGAAAAACCATAAAAATGTCAAAAGAAAGGTACTCTTCCCCTAGCTAGCGCCTTGAATAAAAGTAGTATAGACCTTAATTTGGCCGCAAGGATTCCCAAGCTTGAGCCGGGTTAGGCGTTTCTCTGGCGCGCAACCTGAATCGGAACACGCAAACTAGCCTTCAACGAAGTTTTAAAGCCTGGTAGAGCCGAATGCTAGGTTGGGTTGAAGTAAGAAAGAGCCAAACTAGTTTGTCGCCCGAGAGCCATTTACTTACGCGCCATGCCTACGCGTCCTACGTATCAAAGTGCATTAAGGCGGCAAGTCGGGCTAGTTAGTTGTCCATTCTATAGTAAAACGCCTAAACAAAGTGATTGAATGAAATATTAAGGAACAGTGCACGGCATACTTTCAACTGAATTGTTATGTTTTAAAACGCAGAAGCGAAAGAAAAAAAAACACATAAAACTTGAGCACTAAATGCAATAAAGATAAAATGCTACTCCCCTAACGCATGATTTGCTCATTGCGAATAAACGCAAACTCCTTATCAGAGAGCGCTAGCGAAGGACACTGACACATATATTGTAGCCTTGAAAAATGAGAAGGAAGGCCTCATGAAGTTCGCGCGCAGTTTTTCTTTCGAACTTGCTCACCACATTAGTTAGTTCAAAATCTGGTTTGCATTCATAGCAGTCATAATGTACTGGCGACTGACCAGACAGGGACAGTATAGAAGCGGCAGAGTGCTCTCCTAACCTGTCGAAGTTGCAACTCCACGCCTCGCTCACGTACATTTTCCTACAGGTAAGGAGAATTTCATACGCCACACCTTTGCCAAATTCGCCAAACTGGCCTGCGTGGCTCTTCGTGCATATTTCCTATACCGCTTCCGGCTTATCGGAGCTTCCGTTGAACCTTTTACTCAAGTTGGCTCGTTTATTCTGCGCAGAAAACGCACCGGCTAATGAAACAGTTCAGCCACTTTCTTCAGGATGTGCGATAATGTATGTAGGGTAGGACCACAGACCTGGACTTCTTCCTGAGTGCACTTTCCGACAGCTCATCAACGCTTTTTTTTTGTGAAGGTTTTATACACGTCGCGAAGAACTACCGGAGTGAAGCCTGCAACCTTCATTCTCTTGTCCTGTGAATAAAAGCTGTTGCTCATCCGGTTATGGCAAGACCTTTTCAGCAAAACAGCAGTGCAGGTGGAGGAAATTCTTCTCTTCGCGAGCTTGGAGTAGGCGGAACCAAACGGTGGCATGCTCTTTCTTCGACCGTTGCTCGTACGCCCAGCAGACATGGTCGTTTCCAAAATAAAATACCAAATCCAGAAAGTGTAATCGGCCAGAGTGCCGTTTCATCAGCTGTGCAAACGCACAGCTTCAGAAAGTGCTTCATGAGCCGCGAAATAATTTCGTCGATCAACTCTTTATGATTATACAGCCGGACCAAAAAATGTTCAACTAATGTAAAAACCTCAATGTTCATTTCATTTTTTTATTTTCTCAAAACTTGCTTTCATAGAAGGCGATAAAAAATGTCGCACAGAACAGGTACTGCTCTCGAGCCTGTTTACACTCCAAAATTTCGAAAATACAATTCTCCTTAAAAAACAGAAAAAAAAACAGAGTGGAGTTGAGATTGTGAGTCAAAAGCTTGAAGAAACCTTCTAACGTACCTAGCCACATGCATTCAGGGAAGGAATAATTTCATTTTATTTAATGCGAAGTTTAAACACCGCCAGATGGGGTCCATCCAGAATTGAGCAGAATAAATCATCTACATAAATAGAAAACCCGATTGCTCCTTGCATGACTTCTCTCTCTAGTAAACTTGATATTTCCACGGAATGCACATCTTGAAATGGGTCCGACAGCTCCCAAGCCGAAATGTGCTTGACGAGGAAACCGTCAACCTTTGGCTGCCATGAATATATTTCGTGTTACGGTAGCCCTTAACGGGCATTCGTACTTGTGTTTTCTAGCTCTGAAGAAGGCTTGTAAATCCGTTTTTATACACTACGTCTATCCTCTCCAGACATAATAATTATAATCGTTAGCATGAAACCTTAATCTGGGATTTGACCTTTGTTTGCGGAACATTTTGTAGAAGTTTAAATTGTTTTTCATGGCCTCTATAGATTTCGTCTTTGAACAATGTCTCCCCAACGACGACAAAAACCGGCAGACTTGTCAGTTGTCAAACGTTGGATGCAATTGTCTTTAATAAAAGCTAAAACGCGATTTGTATCCCCATTTTTTTTTTAAGTTTCCAAAGTATCAAAATGGCATTCCCCCGTTCTGAGATACACAATTTGTCCACTTGCTGCTCTATCTACTCCACCGAAGTTCTCACAAGGAAAAGATTTTCTGCTGGCCTGGCTCTAGGCGCAAGGCTTATTAACTTCAGCCCTCTTTGCAAGACACTAGTAACTTCAGATGGCGCATGGGCTTCTCCAAGAAATGTGTCATCATTCGAAGGAACGCTCCTTCTTGTATCCTTCGGGAGCGAAACCCCAAGTGTGTGCCACAAGAAGTTTGTGACATGAGTGGTGAGTATGAGGCGCTCACCATATAGTTTTATAAACTTCATGCTCAGAGTCGGTAGACCGTTAGCAGTGCATCCACTGGACGTCCCGCTATCTCCTGACTTGCTTTCCTTGCTCGTACCGAAGAACCTTGCAAATTATTTTCCCATAGCCGGCTGACGGCAAGACACAACCGAACAAGCCCAGCACCTCGGGTGGTGACGAGGCGTGCGAAAGGGCTTACGAATAAAATCGTGCTTGGTACGTTGAGGCGGCAATACGTTTGACGTAAAAAGATGCTTCGAGGGCAGAACAAAGCTAGAACAAGAAGGGCCCGTTGTGGAAGAAATAAACTGTATTAAGACGGCAAGTTGGGCTAGTGCGTTGTGTATTCTTCAAGTAAAACTGCAAAACACACGGACAGAAGGATAATAAAAATACTCGAATTGCTTTCAACTGATATTTTATGGCGAAAACACACAAGCAAATAAACAAAGGACATAAAACATATGAGCTAAAGGCTATAAAGATAAAAAGGCTATGACCCTAACGCATGACTTTCTCATTGGAGATAACCGCTAACTCCTTATCAGAGAGCGCTAGCGAAGGGACGCTGGAACAGACATCCTAGCCACGCGACTTGATAAGAAAGGCTTTGTAGCAGCTGACTGTCGAGACAGAAAGAGAGGAGCACGAGCGAGGTCGTGCTCGGGATGCGAGCTCAAAACTGCGACAGCTCCCGAACTCATCGGACATGTATATATATAAGCGTAAATAAAGTTAGGAAGGGAGCATCTTTTCGTTCAATAGGTGACCGGACACGGATCTCCAGCCACCCACGCTATGGCAAACGGTGAGCCACCCTCGTACACTGTCTGGATGTCTGCGCGCTCCGACTTCCCGATTTCTGGCTAGCATACCCGGAACTCTGGTTCGCGCAAGTCGAGAGCATGTTCACAACCAGTAAAATTACTTCGCACATACAGAAGATTCACCACGTCCTGTCCGCGTTACCTGCCGAAGTTGCTGCGGAAATTCGTGATATTATTTTCGAACCATCAAACAGGATGCCATATAAGACCTTAGAACATGAACTCACAAAACACACCTCGGCTTCCGAACATCGAAGGCTTCAACAGGTTCTAACATCGGAAGAGTGCGATCGCACGCCACCTAAGTTTCTTCGCCGCCTTCAGCAACATCTCCGGAAGCTGGTTTCCACGCCCGACGCCACTTCGTTGCGTTGGTTCATTTTAGATAGACTATCCAACAACGTAAGAACGATCCTTGCGTCCACATCAGGACTGACTTTGGTTCAGCTCGCCTAGTTGGAAGATGCGGTAATGGAAGTAACTGTCGTATAAGTCACTAATATCGAAGCCAAAACTCGGCGGCACTATACACCCGCAAACACCTTTACTGCCGGAGTCCCCCTTAATACCTTTCGCGAAAAGGTCCAGCAAACGATCACAATAGTCGGTGCTCAGATTAGCCGTGACCTTCTCTCGGTCACGACCAGCACCTCAAAAACAGTCCACGTCTCACTCTCGACACAATTCCTCCTCGCAGACACGGGCAACATCATGACACTCTGACCAGGGCTTGTATCATCGATATTTCGGTGACCGCGCTCGGAACTGCGTAGGGCCCTGATCTGTAATGGGAAACGCCAGGACCAACAAAAAGTATCGTAGAATGGTGAAGGCACGCAAGTAAGACGCTTGCTCTTCATAATTGATCGGAGCACCAATCTCCAAATTTTAGTCCACACCGGTGCGGAGGAGAGCGTACTACCAGTTTCTGCCGTAAAACACGCGACCAGAAAGACGCTCAGCACCCTACAAGCAAAAGTCAAATTGGACGTTTAGTGATTTATACAGCGTAAGGTCGGTCTGCCAGGATGACGCGACACTGGTTTACACTGTAGATGAGCAATTTTGCCAGTGCAGTACGACTGCTAACCCGGGGTCTTTAACGTGCTCACGCAGTAGTGATACACGACCGCACACCGGTACGGTGCTCGTCCAGATCGAAACAAGCAGAGGTGGGGCTCGAACCCAGGATCCCTGGGTTCTGCAGCGCGAGCTTTCGCTCCACGCGCGTCGAGCTGGGTGTGCGCTTTAGCCCACTCGGCCACCGATCCCCACCCTACAAGCAGCCAACAGAACGCGTATCGCTAACTATGGTCAGCTTTCATTGACCTTAAACATCGGTCTGCGACGAGTGTTTCAGTGGCTATTAATTGTAGCAGACGTACCTTACACAATGGCCGGGGCCGATTTTTTGGGTATTTCAACCTCGTGGTCGACATGCAACACAAACGTCAAATCGGTACAACAACAAACCTCGTCGCGCAGCTCTCGTGCACAACATACCAAACTTTCAAATTCAGTAATTTCTCCAGTCTAGATTCACCGTATGATAAATTGCTGCGAGAGTTTAAGTATATTATGCGTCCCTCGAACATCCAACTGCATATTGTTGAGCACAACATTGTGATCACATGACCTTCTACTCTTGGTCGATCACGCCGTCTTCCACCTGATCGTGTCAAGAAAGCCCGTGATGAGTTTGACCACATGGTGGAGCTCGACATCATCCAGCCGTCATCAAGGACCCGGAGACTGGAAACCACGCTGCGATTACCGAGTCCTAAACCAAGTCATAGTCCCTGACAGATGTCCGCCACCATACATCGCAGACTTCCCCAAATAACTTCACGGCTCAAACCTTTTCTCCAAGGTAGACCTGGTGAATGCTTATCATCAGATCCCCGTCGATCCGGGCGAAATACCAAGACGACGGTCATCATGCCTTTTGGCTTGTCGAATTTCTCCGTATGCTATTTGGGTTGCTAAAACTAAAACGCGTTCCTAAAACTTCGAAACAAGCTCAACATCGGAGCTACTATTTCCTGGGTGCCCGCGAATGCGGGCATCGACGGCAACGAGTGGGCCCACAGCGAGGCGCGAGCAGCAGTTCGCCAGATGGCATCCGCGCCGAACGCATTCCACAACTCAGCCGGCGAGGCAGCCGGCCCGGCCGACCCGTCTGCCGTCAAGGAAATTGCTAAACAGCGAAGGCGGAGAACCCTGCGGCACCTCCGTGAGGAACGGGAGGAACGCCCGGACGAGCAGTTGCGTCCCGTTCCTCCGATGCCGAATGACCTACCGAGGAGCACTCAGACCCTCGTCCGCCGCCTTGCGACCAACACTGTCCTATCCCCGGCGCTGCGCCATAAGTTCTTCAACGACGACCCCGACGAAGGAGAGTGTCGCCGGTGCCGCAGGACCGCGACGGCTGCCCGTGTTGTCTGGGAGTGCGAGCGCCACGCTCGCCTTCGGAAAACGAAACTGGAGCAACTCCCGGACGGGATCCGTTCGGCGGCGTATGTCGATTGGATTCTGCCCACCAGTCGTGACAAGGCGATCGTCTCCCGGCTGTGGAAAAAGCTGGCGGAGTTCGTCTACGACGACGACGACGGTCCCGGCGGACCACTTTGCAGCAGCCGAAGGCGCAGGGACCAACACCCACCCAGACCGCAGTGACGGCAATGGCGGATCCTTGGGCCCGCACCGATGCAGACGACAATGGTGCATTATATGGGTGTATAGTATATATATATATACATATATATATATATATATATAACAGGGCAATAAAGAACGTTCAAACAACAAAAACATTACCCAGACGAGTGACCCTTTGCCAAAGGAGTGACCTGTTTGCCCAAATGGGCGACCGTCATGGCTCATACGTGGGCAACCCTTTGAGCCATACGGGCGACCCCTTTGACAAACTGTAGACCGATGCGGCTAAACTGTTACCGGTACGAACCTGTTTACTTTCATACAGGCACCAAATGTTTTTTTTTTTTTCAGTAGGGGACGCTTGCCCTTAATTAAATGGCAACGCTTTCAGTGTTGTCAGACCACTAAGGAATTTCGCATAAGGTATATTAGAAAAGGTAAACACAAGGCAGAATATTATGAGCAGGTATCTAGCATAAGAAAACCCAAAAAAATATCTGAAAACAATTGTGAAGTCGCAGGTCGTCCTACAAATACCAACTATAAAACTCTTTGAGAACATATAAATAAGCGGAGTGGCATAGCGCTACAACACAGGAGGTAATGAAACTACTACTACATAATCTTGCGTGACACACTATGAACATGTAAGCGTAGCGATTAAAAAGTTGCTAAACCACTTGACATAAAGGTTTTGAAAATATTATTTATACCCGCTTGTCTCATTTTGTTTTCAGAACCGTAATATAATTATAAGATCCCAGTTTGGGTTTACACAGCATCGGTACTAAGACCTTATATTTATATATATATATATATATATATATATATATATATATATATATATATATATATATATATATTACATATATATATTTTTTGAAAGAATTGATTAAAATTAAGAAATATCGAAGATTAAGAACTAGAGTTTGGAATTACATGGACACCACCGAGGCGTTTATTTTTTAGGTAAATAATTGTTATATAAATATTGAAATTTTGGGTGTTTGCTGCTAACTTTGAATCCCCTTATATTGTTTGAACTCCACAATAAATCCACTATTGTGAGGAGTACTTCAGGGAATATTTATCGCACCTTATTTTAATTTTATGTCATCAATATTGTGAACACTGACCACACTACTATATTTATGCGCAGACAATACAACCATTCCTTTTGCTGCTGATGAGACACCTCAACCTGTATCCCTGGACGACGCAATATTCGAGGGAATGAACCGAAATATAATAAACACCAATATTCAGAATAAACACCAATAAAACGAAGGCCATTACTTTTTGGCGTAAAAAAGCAAGAAATTAAGTAGGCTGCATTGATTAAAAAACGTTTGATATTGAAATAGTTCACTCTTTTCAAAACTTTTTGACTTTTTTTTTGCATGCTCAGTCAAGGGATTTTGTATTGAGCATTTAAGAACAAAAGTCGGTAAAAGTTGTAGGCTTGCTATATTAGATATGATATATACTTCTGAAATAACCTAAAATATTATTGTAAGAATCCCTCTTTTTATGATTTAGATTACTCTTATCTTGTGTGAGGTACCACAACGACAACAATTCTTGAGAAAGTTCACTTGCTTAATAAAAATTAATGTTACGCACAACTGCAAATGATTGTTTTCGCTCGCATACTAATGACCTGTTCACGGAGTACAATATATTAAACATCTACATCATGTATAATTCTATACTCCGAATAACGCTTAGAACTGAGTTGTTGAACATTCTTTACTAATCATGCCGTTTAACACCGGAGGCTGTGGTGCAGAGAAGGAACAAAACTTTTAGAAGAAGGAACAGATACACAAGGGACGTCTCAGACACACAGCTAACTGGTTTATTTCTCAAGCATTCTATATCTATACACACACAGCCACTCTCAACCACCTTCTGCGAAGAGATTTGCTTCGTTGAAAGCATTTTCAAATACAAAGAACATACACAGCATCAGGTGTTAATCAACATGATTAGTCTACCACCAGCTCGCCGGCGCACTTAGTCTTTTCAAACTTAGATAATTAGTAAAATCGTGTGTTTTGAACCAGGATATTTCAAGGTATCAGTTTCGTAACCGCGAGCGCTGTCATATACCGACATGTCGGTTAAATATTGGAAAGAAAATCATTTCTCTACACACTTCTGAAGTCTTTAGAATGAATATAGTTTTAACAAAATATTAATTAAGGAATTTCATATGTTTAAGTACATTTTTGTGACGGTTAACTGATGATGGCGCCTTTTATTTCTAATATATATATATTTATAAACTCGTACACAATGCCATGTGATCCTGTAACTACTAGCGGTATTCTTATTTTTACAGTATATTTTATATTTGCTCATTTCTCTCATTGCTAAAGACTAAAAATGGAAGTGCGGCCTTTTTTGGGAAAAAGTAAATAAATCAAAAGATGTGCGTACTGTCGGAGTTAAATGCGTTTCGAGCGGCGACCGCTCGAAACGTCGTAATAAACTTCGTATTAGTAACTCCGACAGTACGCATGTTTGACTTACATATATATATATATATATTTATTTATTTATTTATTTATTTATTTATTTATTTATTTGTGTTTGCCTTGATCCAATGACCTTATCGTATCTCGTCCGGTCGAAAGGAACTGTGAACCTTCGCCTCCCGGAGACAATTTCCCAACACCCGGACAAACAACTCATAAGATATTGCCCCTCAAATTAGTTGTAAACACTGTTATCCACGAGAGACGAAGCGAAAACCAAGGCTCGCGTCTCGCTTCCGCCATCCAGCGACGTTCTGCGTCGCAACTCACCTGTTCTGCTTATCTTTACCCGTGAGCCGTCCGGCGTCTGAAAATATAGCCTCGTCACGTCGCGTACTCTTCTTTTTTAAGTTTCGATCCTTTCTGGTCGCTATTACGTATAACACGCACCCACAACTTCGCTTGGAACGAAAAACGACACAAATAACGACGCACGAAAAAAAAATTTACAGTGTCTTTTATGTTAACTCTAAGACGAGTTGAACGCGGAAGCCCAAGCGCCGATGCCTTAAAAACGAACGCAAGATTTACAGATGACGCGGTACCCCTCCGCCCATGGCGGAGGGGATCCGCGTCATGCGTGAATGGGATGCCGCGTCACCTGTAGAAGGGCGGAGGGTACCGAGACGGGCTGCTGAACGAAAGGTCGCTGCTTCGACGCCAGCCGATGGGACAAGAGCGAAAATGTTTTCGGAAGAATATTAACATTTGCAGATGTCACGTAAACGTTCTTGAACCTTTGGTGTCATAGACGCGTTTTCGCTCAAGAACCTTGAAGGTCGACTGATCGATGCGACATATAAGGCTTCTATATTAATAAGTGCACCTACGCTACTACGTGGCCTCTGTCACTGCCACAGCAGCTCGACGCTTACGTAATGTTCGGATTATAATGTTTCAGTATTGCCTATAGGCCTGTTTTCCTTGGCCAGGGGCGCTGTAGCGTCCACGAGACGCGGCCACAAAAGAGGCGCCTCGTCCGCAAGACGCGAACATTTAATGCTGTCGTGAAGCTGCGTCCTTGTGTTCCCATCGTACACGATCCACGTGCTTTCACAAGCGTCTGGTCGGCGTCCCGTCACGGGCGCGAAAAGGGCGTTTGAGAGGACGCAATGCGACGCACAACGGAAACGCGACCTAAAATTATCCACTTTTCCTCGCCAAGGGCGCTGCTCAAAAGTTGAGAGCTACAGGTCTATATGAGAAAACGCAAGCGCTGTGCGTTTGCGTCATCGTTGCCTACTCCACTCCGAGCACGCGTCGTCGTCGCCAAGCTCCAATCTCCTACCGCGCACGGCGCAGTAGGAGGCACGCAACGCTAACGGAAAATAACATTTTGCTCGCGTTCTCTCGCATACGCAATACTAATACTCACTATTGTGTCCCCATTGTCGCTTCTGCTCCGCTTTTTGGGCATAATTGAAAGAGATGTTAGCACAACTTTTATTTCGCTCTTCGTTTCGCCCCTGTGCATCATCCGAACCTTCTCCGTAAGCCGTTACAGGAGTTCGCGTTCTTCCAACCCAATCCGGATCTGGTATAGGCTTAGCCGTACGGCGTGCAAGACGGCCTCTGCACGGACTGTTGTGCCTATGGGCCGGCAAAACCGGGTGACGCCTCCAGCGTCTCTTCCAACGCGCGGCATCCAGCATACGCTCGTTGGCTTTCGTCATGCTCTAGTGTCACGTGCCAGAGCCTCCTCTAACTCTCAAAGCCTGGCTGTTCGACGACGGAGCCATAGAGTGCCCGGTCGCAGATTGGGAGCGCGAGGATCTGGTAGCGTAGAGAATTTCTCGGGGAACCTGCAGGTGAGCGCACAGCTTTTGGAGCGGCGGGGACCCAAAACACACTTCTTGTGTTTTTCGGATCCGCTGCGAGACGCCGCAGTGGGGCGCCAGTCACGTGGCTCTCTTCTCATCAGTTTTCTGTCGCTCCCCTTTTCCATTTTGGTGGCCGCTTCTCGTGTTGATCTGCCAGGCTTTGTCAGTATATCGGAGGCTATGTACCTGCATGCTCGTGGATCACGGAACTCTGAAGAGTTTTGAAGAACTGGAATATATACCACCTTCATTGTTTTATATTTTCTCCGTCGAAAGCTTAGTCGGTAGAGCGGTTTACTAACGAACCTTGCTATCATTCATGAGTCGCAGGTTAACATCGAGCCCTCCGAAAACAAATGTTTTCTATTTTCATAAACGCTGTCGCGGAGGCGGGCGCAGCAGGGAGTTTCAAGTGCGGCGGCTGGAATAAATCATGTGATTTGTGATATCACCGGAGTTTTGCGCGGTGGACGAACAAGAAATTTTTCGGGGAGGTTCCCAGTAACAGTTGCCGCTCTGAAAAAAAAAAAGAAAAAAAACCCAAAAATGTAGTAGCTTGTTTGTACAACCTGAGAGAGATTCGCGAGCATCGTCGCATGTGTTCGGTGATGAAGACTCTCTGTTGGCTCTCGGTGCTTGTCCTAGGTGCTGTGACGTAGTTGACGTCATAAACCAATCCGCGCAGGCTTTAGTTGTTTGATGTGTTGACCATGATGCCTTCCGCAGAGGCCCGCATTCCGAACGCATCAAACGTATTATCTGTCTTGTCGCCGACTGCGCACTCGCACGCCCTCAGTTCAGGGAACGAGTGCGGCTCTTGCACATTCGAAGCCGCCAACATCAGGCAAATAAGCCCAAGTAACAACCACGCGTCTTGCATTTTTCGGCACACGTATTTCTTAAGCGTTTTCCCCACGCTGAGATTCCGCGGCAAAAATTGCTACCGCTATCGGCGCGGCGGCATGGTACGCAAGATATTGTTTCACATCAGTTTTTTTTTTTTTTTTTATCGCTGCAATGCTTGATGTTGTTTGCAGCAAGCGGACGCGCCCACTGGCTTTCTGTGGTTTGTAGTAACATCACACCTTTATTTGGCGTTCATATTTTTTTTATTTATATAGGACGAGGCATTTAATACAAAAAAAAATCTTGGTGTATCTTAATTTGCTTGGCGGTTTTTGAAAGCTCATTGTCTCAAACATATTTGAGTTATTCCCAACAAACGCGAATACATACACGTTGTGACACAACGGGGAAGATGAAAGAGCAAATCCACCTCACATAAACTCTTCGCAGAACCCAGACACACAGGCTAGAAACCCCTTCAAAGCTTGACACACCCCTGAAGCAGGAAATAGGCCCACCATAAAATACCTAAACACGAGAAACCAGATCGGCTCCGTATTTTCTCTGCATGTCGGCTGTTGAAAACGTGGAAACGCTATTCAATGCACACGCTCTACGCAGTGTTTCTCCTCCTGTCACGTGATCCCCCACCCCCGATGTGAACGGCCACTCCACAGCTCTGCAGCGGAGAAAAAAATTATATAAACTTTTTGGAATCGCGCTTTTGCTGCGGCTTGCCAGAGCTCCGCGGCGGCGGTAATCGCGCCGCTCATGGAGCAAAATCGCTACATGTGAAACGCGATGAAAGGGGTACTTTGGCATCTTCTTCGTGGTGCCCGATTTGACAGAGAATCTGCTAAACACACCTACAAACATCGCTGAAAAAGTAACCCAAATATTTGGCCAAAATTGTCCTTTTTTTCGCGAAGTTGTTGAATTTCCAATTTTTGTTCCTCACCGTGTTTTTCAAAGTTAAAGGCTCTATTGTCAACAATAAAAAATTGACATCAGAGAAGGAAGCCGTTCACTCTTTGGGCCGTCAGACTTTGTTTCCAAAGGATTACAAACAGTTTCATGGTGTCAAATGAATGCTTTGGAAGATCGCTCTATCTTCCGCGCCGCAGCACGAAACAAATGCTGGGCATAGTTCATTTTAAGACTGCGCGCTCGACCCGCAAGCCTGCCGTCCCG
This sequence comes from Ixodes ricinus, assembly GCA_037355805.1. Classification (NCBI taxonomy): domain Eukaryota; kingdom Metazoa; phylum Arthropoda; class Arachnida; order Ixodida; family Ixodidae; genus Ixodes; species Ixodes ricinus. The sequence continues at coordinate 24,337 of JAZHYW010050753.1, read as the reverse complement.
GGAGGTCACGGAATTGAAAAGCACGGGTATATTTGAATATTAGCTTTGGTGTCATTTTCATTTGCCGATTTCACGATAGCTACTTTTAATTTCGCGATACCGAATAGCATACGGGAGAGAGTAAAGGCCGGCGCTTTCGGAAATATAGTGAGTTGGCGTAGCTCGAAAAATCGCCGGAGTACCCCTTTGAATTCATATATTAGTTCTGTGGTAAGGAAGCGAAACATATTGCTCAGATATCATTAAAATGTTGCTCATTATTGAGATATGTGAATGAAAATATTTGTGAATAAACTGTCATTTGAAATTTGAGATGCTTTCGTTCAGATTATTGAAGTGCGCAATTAGTGTATTTTTTTTTAGTTTCATGAATTAGCCTTAATTGATACCGAAAGGGCGCTTTTTGTTTTTCTCCACATGAATGGTATTAGTAAAAAATATCTCCTCATCTTCCTGAAAAAAAAGCACCCGTCGCGTTTCTTAATATATTTGATGCAAAACAATTTGACGCATTATTTTCATTTTTCTCAACAAAAGATGCACTTGTAAAATTAGTTTTTGGCCATGATTCTCTACCCTACGTTTTCTGTCGGAGTGCACATAAATAAGATTGTCTGCTTCAACCTGTTTTTAATAAGTTCCCAATTAGAGATGTTTCATAAAATCAATCGGGCGCAAATAACCTACAGTACTTTGTGAGTTTCATGTATATTTTATGTGATATATAATGTGATATACACCAGCTCACTTGCGCCCTTACGTTCTGCTCATATTATATGTGTACAAGAAAAGGGAGATTGTCATGAATCACTTAACATAAAGAAGTCGTACATAATATTACCTAATTTTTAGATATGACTTAATCAGAGCCTTTCGTATGGTATTGCCACATATGAGTGCTATGGGAAAGTGCATTTTTGTTTCCAGTAGGGTAATTTTGCAGAATCTAGATGTAGTACCACATGTATTTTAAGACTGAGAGCAAGCCAATTGACCGCACAAGGTATATATGTCATTCGTTTAATGAAAACGCAACAGAAAATGAAGCGTGGCGTTTGAAAGAAAATGTCATCATTTTCCCCACATTGCTCTAGGTGTGTGTCCTTAGAACACTTAAAGGAACATAAAAATGTGTACTTATATTCAGCATCAACATATTAATGCTGGGTCGTCAAGGATGTATAATTTTGTCCCTGTACAACAAGCCCGCGCAGCAGGGCAAACATTGACTTTGCCTTGAATCTCCGTCATGTGCGTTCAGGCAAGTAGCTTCGACAGCGCTTCGGAAACTGCGCTAGCCCTGACGACACAGCGCAAAACTTAGGCGTCGAGTGCAGTCATCTTAAACCTTGTTGCTATATAATAAATGCACCGCTCTCTTGCTACTAGGTTGTTACACTGGATGTGAGATCCAGACGTTGTTCGCTAAACTTTGGTGGTAAAACAAACTTAGCCTCTACTCCTAAGATTTGGTACACATACAGAAATGCAGCCAACAGTTGCGTCATTAATGTACCGTGGGGGGCACATGAAGGCGCTTTATTCAGTCCCACATTACAATAGGATATTTAATGTTCGCACTGTGCGTATCAAAGCTTGCAAGCAAAGTTTCTGTTTACCTTGAAGCCATAAAACAAATATGAAGGGAGCTGTAGCTTATTAAAGCTGCTACAACAAAAACAGAATCAGTTTTATGTTGGATTATAATCTAATAAATTCACTTGCCTCGTGCATAAACAAATGACAGCCATAGAGAACACGCGAGCGCAAACAAAATGAGAATTCATTGACCTGAAACTTATTCTGACCAGACGTTCAGTTGAAAAGTCATATCAACAACAAATGCTACAGCGGCAGCGTATCCTTTGTTTAAACTAAAATTGATTAGAACTTTGTTGTCGGTTTATTAACTCGCGGAAACTACAGTGTAATAAAGTCTTGTGTAGGGCAACTAGTAAAAGAAACTACCGAGAGCAGCAACGCAGACACCTTGGTGTCAATCAGGGTAGGCGATAAAACAATAAATTCGTCAGTCGGGCTGCACAGGACACCTCATTACAACGGAATGCTTATAGTCTAATGCTTCAGTTCCGTAAATTCCGCATTGCGAAATACGTTGAAATGTCAATTCACTACAGCTGCATATATTGTTACTGTTCGCTACCGTTGCGGGGGCAGCGACACAGCAGAAAATAAGCGATGGAGAGGAGCGGGGAGCTCTCAGATGATAACCAGAGAGCAGCTCAAAAATGAACACGTGGACAAGCTATCGCCTTTTAAAATGTACAGTGAAAACTCGCACGTACAAGCACCGAAATGTGAAACTGACGAAAGAGTATTAAATGGCACAAGGTTAGTGTTGGAAATATTCGTCGCTATTGAGACAATTGTTTCTTGCGTTTTGTATTTTTGTCATTCGCGGTACAACTCAAATCTTGGCAAAATACAGCAAATCATATAAAAAGAAATTCAGACGCTCCTTTACTTTTGGTTTTGTTTTCTGCGGTTTTAAACTGAATTTTAGCAATCACACCCGTTACTTTATGATATTTTAATAACATATTCAAAACAGCTCTTTCTACCTTGTTTCAGGTCGAGGACTCCAAATGAACCAAGTGACGTCACGTGTAGTTTACGTAGTTTGGTCACGCAAGTCCATCACAATATTATTGTTTTTAGGATGGCTCTTCTTGGGTGGAGTTTTTATTCTTTACTGCTCAACACACGGGAGATCTGACTCGACGACGGTCTCATCTTTACCACACGGTGACCTGAACGGGCATCTGCCTATCCTTGGAAAGAGTTCTGAAAACGGCATCCAAGAAGCCGTCAATCGAGTCCTGGTTGTCACCTACGTGCGTTCTGGCTCCTCTTTCTTGGGAGACTTACTCTCCGCCAACCCGTCGACATTCTATGACTACGAACCGCTTCACATGTACACCCTGAGTCTTAGGCTATACGGGGAAGGCTTCGAAAAGGCTTCAAGCACCGTGACCAACCTATTCCGGTGCAACTTCGAAACCGAGACCGAGTACCTGAAGCACTCGAGGAAGATGCCATTCTTCAAACACAACGGGCACCTGTGGGATATGTGTCGCGGTATCGTGGACGTCTGCCACCACCCGTCGTTTGTGTCCACAATCTGTCGCGAGAGCAAGCTACATTTAATGAAGCTTACTTTTATGAGCATCCGTCAAGTTCACCGATGGATGAACCTCAACGAGGACATTAGCAGGACCATGAGAGTGGTGCATCTTGTCCGAGATCCGAGGGCCACTCTTGTTTCCCGAAGAGCTCGTCCGTGGTGCGTGCAGGCTTTTCAGTGTACCAACGTAGAAGCACTCTGCCAACAGTTACGGGAAGACTTGAATAACTTTGCGGCTCTTGAACAGGACTTCCCGGCAAGGTTGTGCAAGTACGTCATGAGGACATTGCATCCAACCCTTTCATCCAAGCCAGGGACCTGTACGGGCGTCTTGGCCTTAACTTTTCAGTTCACGTTAAGCACTTTATAAGAACTCACACTGGGGGCGCGAAAGAAGACGAGCTTGTGAACCCGTACTCGACGAAGCGAGAGTCGGCCAAGACAATTGCTGGTTGGACGAGCAAGTTGAACATCAGCGAGGTCCTTATGGTGCAGAAGTATTGTTCCGATGTAATGACACGACTTGGCTACAAGCTTGCGCAAAGTGAGGGTCAACTTAAAAATGGTTATATGAACCAGTGGGTAGATGTAGTTAAAGAGGTCTAACTTGCTACGAGCACGATGTTTTAGCAACAAAGCAATAATATTTGTGTTGAAAACTTGTTCAATATTTTATGCCTTACATGTGTTAGACTTTTCTCTATCTTTCTTAATAAGATTGATTTGCATGTTTGAGCCATATCGATTGTTATATAATTTGTGCAGAGCATTGTTATAAATGCTCTAGAGTGTGGACTGTCTTTGGTTCTTATTAGACGTTCGCAACATGTATTAACACTTTGTAGAGATTTGAAACTTCATTTTTTTGCTCAATGCGTAAATATTAATCGTTAATTTTGTTTCTTTTGCCTTGTTTTGTGTTTCACAGTTGCGAGTTATTTGAAGGGTGTCATGGACCCGTAGAGTTGTGTATTTTCAGCTTCTTTTCGGTCTTATTTTGTTGTGCACACGATATAAAATATGCATTCTGTATGTATGTATTATGGTTGAACGTTTTAAAAAGGTGAATTGTATATAACTATATTGGTTATTTTCGATTGGTACCATACTAATACACCAATTGACCTCAAAACTATACGCGATTGAAATGTATAACCAGCAGTTGTTCATGTGACCGATGCTGATAGCATTTAAGATATAATAAAGAAATACCGATTTTGTGGAACATGTTTCTTGCTTGTTTATGTGAGTGTGTTGTTTGTTTGTTTTCACTCACGAATTCTCCTGCTTAATGCTTAACGGCGCAGCAGGTATACGCGCAATAGAAAAGCTCTGTCCAAGACTCTAGTAGATCGCTATATACAATGTAGAAATCGCATTTAAATTTTTTTTACATACTTTCTTTCAGAAGTGAAATGTTTACTTGCTTTTACTCCTGTCGAGCATGTGGGATAGTCTGGTAGCTGGTTCTTATGCAACACATTTAATATTTTTCACGAGTTTGTTTTTAAAAAATCAAACACATTAAACCCCAAAGTGAAATTTGCCCAAGACAAGTGGTTTACCAACGCTAAATTGCATGCTGATTTCTGCATACAATAGGTGAAAATGCGCCGCAAATGCCGCCATCTAAGCAGTGTTGATCGAGACAAAGCCAATCTAGAAAACAGTTTAACTGCAGTGTGAAATGTGTCACTTTGCAAGACTTGTTTAACTTTGTTCTTTCTGTTTAGTTTTAGACGACGGCATTTTCTTATTTTCTGAGCTTATACTGTCTCATAAACTTTAAATCAGAGCTTCTCCTGTAAATTTGTGAAAACCATGTAATTTTAATATTATTCTATTCTGTGTTCAATAAAAAATCCAACTACATTTGCCACTTTTTTTTAACGAAATCACTAGCAATATATACTAACAAAGCAGACGTCATTGTGGAGTGCATGAGACCTCTAAACCTTGTTTCAGACGTGTTCTTAGACATTAAAAATAAAAATTAAATTGTTTTATACATTTCTTGGAACTCTAAAACTTTCTACATTTCCTTCCAACAACATAAGTGAAACGCATATGAACCTCGCCTTCAAGGCCACAGCCATAGCGAGATTTTTCTAGCTAGCTGCTTCTGCTTTATTCTTGTCGAACACTGCAGTAGATAATTTAATTTACGATGAAATTTCCTGTCATCCTCTGGAGCCCTCGTTGAGTACGACAGTAGCATCCACGCAGGCGGAGACGCTCACTGTGATGCGAACATCCTGTCGGCTGTAACAAAATTACTCGCGGCTTACGTGACATGTGATTTGACCAATGACGTTGGTGTTTGTAACGTTTAAAAGAACTGTTGTTCTAGCCAGCAGCCGACAGGTGTTTATATTGAACCGTGTCTTTGCTTGTTGCTACAAAAATTGCTAACCCTAAATTTTACACTACTGTCATACACAAAAGACAAAGAACAAAGAGCGTGTTCACGAAAATACAAGAATGAAAGAAATGATAAAAACACATAGGGACAAGGACAGGCGGCACAGTTTATTAAACTAGCTTTGCACAAGAGTTAACTATGAAACCCGCAGAGCATGTCACATCAATCATGCCAACTCCGACCATTAGCAGTTAAGAGCGGGTGGTATACCCGATTCCCTCTTCATGTGTTGATTGATACATTGGTCAGACAGGGCACTGCCTAAACACCCGCTTAATACAACAAATTTTATTTTTTTCCCGTGCTTCATGTAAATCTTTTTATCCGGTTGTGGTGCTTAAACGCCTTTGTATGAATTGTAAAACTCGCTTCAAGTACAGCAGCATAATTTAGAACCAGAAGAACAAGCTTAAATTGAGAGATTACTCAAGCCTACAGGATAGTTGGTGACAAACAAAACACCGCTGCTCCTTCTCTTGGGTTATCTAAGATCGAGATCAGCCTCATGAAGCTAGAACTGAATTAGTTAATGGGCTTATCTTCCAAAATTTGTCACTGATGTTTTTTCGACTTCTTTCTTTTGAGGTTTTATTATTTCACGATGTGTTTTTTTATATATATCTTCTTCAAATGAATAAGTTGGGAGGTAGAATGTATGTAATGAAAGAGACATCATTAAATTTGCAGTGCTAGTTGAAAGACCTGTGCAGTCTGAACAGTGTCCCTAAGTGTTTTTTTCTTTCATACTTACAGAAGTAAAGGTCTTACAGAAATTCCAGTTGCGCATATATCATAGCACATTCCGCGTCGAAGACCTAAAATATGTCGCTTGTTTTCACACGCTGTCCACTCCCTACGCTATCCTCGACACATGTCCTCAATACTTACCTACCACATGTCATCCGTCAGACGAGGGTGTCGGGTTTGTTGTTCACACATAATTTATATTTGTCAAAGGAGCGACAACATAAATAATTTAGTTTATAAAAAGAAGTACATGTAATTTTGTTACCTCAAGATTTGGCCTTCATCCTTTGCCACGTCTGTAAACCACCGCATTCACTCCTGTGATAATCCGCTAGATCGCTACAGGCCATAATGTATTTGTCCTGAACGTATAGATAATCGATCAGGACGGTGAAGACGTGCCCCCCAAAAATATTATTTCACCTTCCTCTAGCTTTTAATCAGCCCCCGTCGTTTAAGAAAAAGAGGCTTCTGGAGGTTTTTTTCTGATCTATCGATGGCTGAATGAGGACACAACAAATTAATGTCCTCTCCCTAAGAACAGCCAACGCTTTCAATTGAATGCGAAGCTCTAGATTGTTTTCTTTAAATGTGCTGTCGATATATTGGAAAATATCAGTAGAAGAGTGAGAATGCCAAAAATCTATTTCATTACTCACCAGGGACACTACAAGTTTGAGGTATTGGATTTTGGTTTGTTTTAACGTCCCAGTCACATTCTGTAAATCGATAAATTCTCTGCTGCAAAGCCTGAAGTGGCAAACATATTTTTTTTATTTAGATGATGTGGCTATTTCTCACAGAACATTGAATGAACACTTCATTTGGCTAAAGCCAGTGGTTAAGTGCATTGAAATAGCTTGTTTATACTAATTTAAGAGAAGCGCCTTCTCACTTTTCATTAAATCTAAATCTTGGCTAACACTGTCAGCGCTGACGACATCAGCCATTATCCAGAGAAAGCAATAGCTGTCACCCAGTTTCCTCGGTCTACTGATGTAAAACAACTACGCAAGGTTCTTGGCCTATATGCCTCTTTCCGCCGTTTTAATAACGATTTTGCTGATCGGGCTCTCAATACAACATGTGAACTAACGCTTTTAGGACAATTCAAACCATGCGCAAAAATCAGTTTTTCAACGCATCGCCTTGAAATATGCTACAGAGGTGCAAGCAAGTGGTGAACGTTTACAATTAAAACATCAAGAGAACAAAATGACTTTGCTAAAAGGAAGTAAAGCGAAAATCCACTTCTGGGCAATATATTTATTTATTTATTTATTGTACATACCCTCAAGCGCCCAAGCATTGTAGAGGGGAGTGGCAAAGCAAACAAAAATAAAACAAACTGACAAAACAAAAACATGCGGCAAGAAATTCAAATATTAAAAATACACTGCGATTGCCAAAAGCTGTAAGCAATATCTGTTACGAACAAAATAAACAAAATAAAATGAATCATGTTGGCTCATCAAACAGAAATGTAAACAAAGATTGGCGAAAAAGGAAATAATCGGGTATAGTTGCGATATCTGCTGGAAGGTGGTTCCAGTCGTTTGATGTATGCGGGATAAATGAATAAAAAAAGTGTTTGTTTGGCAACGTGTTAATCCAACTTTCTTCAGATGGTCCAGACGCGAAGAGTAATAGTTAGGCAATGCAAAGAAATGGCCTCGCAGCTACTCATGATGATACACTTTATGAAACAGGCAAAGTCGAAAAAACTTTCTGTGTCTGCGCAATGACTAAGAGGGTAACAACAAACTAGACTTCATTGATGATATGCTGGCTGTTCGATTATAATTAGACATAATGAAACGAACGGCGTGTTTTTGAACTAGTTCAAGAGCATTACGTAGAAAGGCGTGGTCAGGATCCCGAATACAGGCCAAATAGAGTAAAAATAAAAATAAAATTTGTCTGGGCAATCTACGCCGCCACTTTGCCGACGATGTGCGCGTAGAGAGAAAGACTGCCGACAGATGGCGTCTGCCGATTCGGGTTTTTTTCGCGGGATCGTATGCTATCAACTCGACTCGGCGGGCGTTCCCTCAACGCGGCGTACGCCATCTGTCGGCACTGAGCAGCACTTCTCTCTACGCGTACATCATCTCCGAAGTGACGGCGTAAATAGCCCAGAACAAATTTTTGTTTATTTTTTTTAGCAATGTAGGTCTAGTTTTGATTTTTTTTTACTGCAAACATTCACCACGCGGTTGAACCTCTGTAGTAAATCGCAGCGCATGCGTTTAGAAACCGATTTTTTTGCGGGCCGTCTAGAGCGCCTTAAAGGGATACTGAACCGAAATTTGGATTTCGCAAAATAAGGCCGCGAAGGCGTTGAACGGGAGGCTGCGAACTCCAAAACGTCACTCATACATCGATATCTCAAACGGATGGCCGTACTTTTGGAAATGAAGGGTGCGATAAAGCGAGGTGTATGACGTTATTGTCCTCCTGGAAACTTTTGAGAATGAGGGGAAGCAGCCTCGCTTCTTTTCTCCTCTCTTCGGTTCACCAGCTCGACGGGACGTAGCGAGGAAAAGAGGGAATGAGAATCGTGACGTGACTTGCCTCGTCGGCCTCGTCGGGCATGTTCAATGGCGCATTTTTCTTTTTTCCAGAAATACGGCGATCCGTTAGAAATATCGCTGTAGGAGTATGTTATTTGGGTTTTGTAGTGTCCCGCCTATCCGTCCAGCCTTGTTTTGTGAGCTCGAAAGTTCGGTTTAGTATCCCTTTGAAGGGGAACCCCGTCGATTTCTTTAGCTACCTAATCCAAAGGCACCATCCGAATGCGGATGGCTTCCTGATTATGATATGCTATCTCGTTCCCCAGTGGAATGAGATAGTGAGTGGGCTCAACAACGAGATAGACGGCCTTAGAGCGATAAACTGGCAGCTGAAAGTGACCCCCAATCGGCCTCCGCCATGTTGCACATTTTTGACCACAAGACACGTGACCTTATAATTTTACGTCTAGAGTTTAACGAAATACCACGCACATATAATTACTTATTGATCTTTAATAATAGTACCGACAAGGTAAGTTATGTTTTACGACCATTTTATTTTAAGTCCAAAATGTGCTTTTACGACCAATACTCGTGCAGCTTCCATTAGCCTCCACTAGATGCCGTCAGCCGCGGTGCTGTATTTTGTGTTTTTATCAGAGCTAAACACTAATCTCTAGGGCTAACAGTATTGAAACAACAGTTAATCATATCTTTTACAGCGATTGCTATAAAAGTCTCGGCTCCGTTTTGCGTAAAAGTCTCAGGATTTGGTGCGGTCACTTCGAATACTGAGGTCGAAATTGTACAACATAACGGCAGCCAAATGGAGGACACTTTTTCCTAGCGAACGGGATGCCAGTTTATTGCTCTGAGCCCCTCTACCTCGTTGGAGCTCAAGCAACTTCCACCGTCTACGGATAATTGCTCTTGCAGTGGATGTCTAAAGCCAGAACGCACCCTCACGAAAATACATGGCTGAAACACATAATCCGGACACTTTCTTCATCTACGGTCCACACGAGCTATATTAGTTCTACGTTTGTCAGAGCCAGAAGTATGCGACTTCAAGTTCGGATCTCATTCCTAATTGGGACCACATCTATAACAAAAATTGGCAGCTACAGCAAACATTCATGAAGGACTGTTTCTACTGCTATTTTCAGTGATAGTACGCAAACTCGAACCGCGAGCTGGGAAAGAAACATAAGGGGTCCACGGTTTACCTACTCATTCACTACGGTTATATATGTTCTCAGCGTAATCGGGATACATTTTGATATGAGTAAAGCAACTGCCCGATGCACTGGCAATGAGCTCTCCACATCATGTGCAGAAAAAGTAATTAATTCAGGCGTTGTAACGCAGCATCGACTGAGACTGACGTGGCAGATAAACTACATATTCTAGTTTGAAACAAACTTGAGTGACTGAAAGATTTATTGCTTCTGCTTGAATGGTGCAAAAAGCTCAAGGACACATTCGTCATTTCAGGAGAAGCGTGCAGGAAGATACGATAAAGAGACGGATTTGAATTTCACAGCAACGACTTATATGTGTAGAAATTCAGTAGTAACTTGGCTTAATTCATGAATGCCTTGTGAACTCAGTTAATCATTTATTCGGCTGGTCGCTTTGCAAAGTTTTAGAGCGACCTACAAAGCAGAAGCCTATTCTGCCGTTCGAAGTGGCTTTAAGTATTAGATATTGGGCTGGTTCTTTCAGAGAGTTTTGAGATCGTCGTATCGCGCCGTCCTCCGAGTCGTAGCGCCGTGAGGAACTCTGACTTTGAGTTGAGAGCGGTAGGAGCGCGTGCCAGAGGACTGGTCACGTGACCTCAGCCACTTCCGCTTTTGGGTTGAAAGAGGAAGAAGTCGATACAGCTGAGAGCCTTAGCGTCGGACGCTGACGCTTTTGAAGACCGCGCAGATTCCGCTTTGATGTACAGTGAGTAGAGGAGGTTCGGCGCTCCACGGGTTACTTTCGCAGCCAAAACCAGCTTGCGCATTGAAGGCTACCATTTTTCGTGAGGGCATGGGGACATGTGGCTGTGGCCCTGGTGGTGCGACGTGCATTGGTGCTGAATGAACGGATGAATCGCTATGGCTAATTCATTCGTATCGGGCGGTAGATGTCGCCCTGGCAGGGGAGCTGCTAAGGAAGTGGCGCTGGGTATCCGGTTTCGTGTCACCGCTCTGACCACTCATGATTGTTCCGTAGCGTTTCACTTGAGCGCGGCTCCCCTAGCTCGGATCTGGAGGTGCTCCCAGATCTCGCAGATCCGATTCTGAGGATTGGAGCTTTTTTGAAAACAACGAGCCGAATACAACGGAAGTAAGGAACGATAGAAATAGGTAAGTATCGAAGGACTGGGGCGTAGGTTTGCGAAAGGAACGAGGCCGACTGTGTAACTTCAGAATGCTCTTTAATCGCGTAAGGTCCCGCACTTGCCTTAACATGGTTAATGGAGGTTCCCGCGCACCTGCGCGTTTAATAGAACAGTGGTCAAATTCTGGGAAGGAAAATGGTGGCAGATATTTGCTAGGCTGACTAAGGTATACAACGTGTCTCCCCCAAAAACAATTTTTCCGTTTTTCTTTCGCCGAAAAGTAAACTATGGGTCGCCGAAGGCCCATTCTCCGCCCAAATATTGCGATGGATGTCCGAGCCAGCGCCAATGTTTCAGCAAAAACTGTTTTCTCATTAAAATAAATGTTAAATGGGAAAATGAGGGTCATTTTCCCATTGACAATTTTAGAAAATCACTTATACATTTTAAAGGCTGAAATGGGGTCAATTTTAGCCAGTTTTCGGTAACTGGCGTCAAGGAGCTCCATATGTTCGAGAGTTGCCTCGTCCGTCATTTTTACATTTAAAAATTCAAGAAAACCACATATAAGTTTTGAATGAAATAACGGTTAGTGTGAACAACTGGCATCTGGTTCGGACCTCTAGCTCTTCATTTTGGGCGGAGAATGAGCGTCTTGCGATGCATAGCCTATTTTTCTGTTGAAAACAGCCTGTACATTTTTTGGTGCGGACAACTTGTACATTGCTCGGAGCGTTGCTTAGAGAAACTTCATGCAATACCTTCTAGGTCGACGTCAATCTAATAATGTCAGTAATTACTGCGAAACTAGAATATATTCAAGCACGTAACAATCAATAGCACACTAGAACATGTTTCGTCTAGCGTACCTGATATGTGAAGATGATTTGCTTGGTTTCCTAAGCACACACAAACACACAAATATACCACATTTTTAAAATGAGGCTAGGGGTCGAGCCGAACCTGCTTGGTTCATGTTAGGCAATCAGTCGGCGCTGGGCTCTGAACGAAACTGTCGCCCCCTTTTATTACCGCATTGATCGCGGCAAAAAGTAAATGTTTTTTTTTATTAATACACACTAGCCCGTTGTTAGGTTCCCGGCATAGAATGTAAAATAAGAAATCAATTGCATAAATTTTTGAAACTGCAGGCCGCGAAATTGTTTTTAATAAGATATATTTTTATTTTGCAGCGGCAACTTATCATATCTTAAAAGCTTAGTGTAAGAAAGTATTAAACAAAACATTTCATTTTATAAAGGCGACGGTGATTCTTTTGAATATATTGGGAATGCACCTATCTAATGCGAAAGTGGTGTCTCTGAAAACACGCTTACAGCTTAATTTCAAAGCGTACTTAATCTAGGCTTTGCAGAAGCACGGTCACTTGATTCGGGTTCGAGCTCTGCTAACAACGGCCAGTCCGGAGTCTCTTTTTACCGGGAAAAGCTAAACTTTTAGTGTCCGCACTGGAGTTCGAATCACATCCGAGAAGCGGATCCGCTCGTTTATATTATCCAATGGGCGTGAAACTTCTCTGAATCTTTAAGCAACCGCGTCTCTCCCGCTTCGCGACGCAGTTCAATCGCCGTTGTGAAGGAGGCATAAGAGCGTCCGGAAGTACGGAAACTAGTGGTCCTAGTGAGCGGCGATGGGTAAGGCCCATTAGAAAACTCAAGCTTTGCGTTTCTTATATGAACCGGCAACCATCGTTGTGAGAACGAGCGATAGACGTGCTACGATAGATCGGCGCTCCACTATTTGCACCCCGGTGCCGCACGAGGCTCGCACCTCGCCCATTGGTGCATGTGTCGCTACTTGTAAAGCCACCATAGGACTGGACTCGCGCGCATGTCTTGTCCGGCCGTCGTGAAACAATCCCCAAATAATTTTGGGCCTTCATCGATGGAAGCGAACAAGCAGGAGTGGCGCGAGGTCCGAACAACGCTAAGGTATTGCTCACATGCACAAGGCCGCGCCTCCTGCAACGAACTTCTGAAGCTCTGCTGGATCAGTGTTTTCTTTTTTTTTTGCATCTCCTGGTAAAGAGGTAGGCAGAACCGAAGAGGGGCAGTGATCAAGTGGTTGTGCCCGAACGCTCCTTGTCCGCTCAAATATGGCGCTAAGGTCCAGACCAGGCAGCCAAAGTTTCAGAGCACTACATAATATGGTCTAATATGAGAGCTAGTGATACACGACAAGTTTTTAATTCTAAAAATGAAGGCTACTTTCAGCTTTGTTAACGCGATTCATCTGCATGCGTTCGCGTGTTTCGTCGGTTGCAATTTTGTTCAAATTGGAACTTTAATAAATATCGTCGACTTTTTTAAAATTTAGATAACAGTCACCTCTGAAATTCTGGTATCTGGTCCTGACCACAAGCACTGCTTTCAGATAGACACCAATTTAGTGTCCGTCAAGGCGTAGGCTATATTGGCCGAAAAAATATTTATATACATTTTTAGCAGCTATTTTATTAATAACAGCTGACGCTCACGAGACACAAAAAATCGGCCCGGTGGCGTTGTTACGCCACCGAACTCGAAACTGAAAAGTTTCAGGGCACTGAAAAGGAAAAAAAAATGTTTTTTTAGGCAGTCAGGTTGGGACACGCGTGTCAAAAAATAAATTTTACGGGCACGAAAAGCTTTTTTTTTTTTTGTGCATTACTTGACGGCGCGAGACGCGACTTAGTCGGTAGTCACCTCCTTCCCACTTATTTTCTCTCTCGGCATTTCGGGCGCGTGGAGGAGAGGTGGACCGGCATGGCCATCACGTTGAGGTGGAGAGAGTGTATGATCATTCTGTGACGTCATGCACTTTGCGCGCAGAGTTTAAAATAAATCTCGCCCCGTGAATATTGATCGAATTTTTTTTTCTTCGCGTAAAATATATTTTTTGACACGCGTCTCCCACCTCAGACTGTTAAAAAAAATCATTCTTCTTTTTTTCAGTGGTCGTTTCAGGGCGAACTACAAGGTTGAAAGACAAAAACTAACTTTACATTATTTTAAAAATTGTAAAAAAAATGAAAGCCGCTTACAACTCTCTGTAAGGCCGAATTGGAGCGCAGCTCTTGAGGAGGGGGGAAGGTGCGGAGGGAGGGGGGTTCACGTGACCTCGGGGGGTCACGTGACCTTAGGGGTGGTCACGTGACCTCAGGGGCCACGTGACCTCAGGGGTCACGTGACCTGGCGGGTCACGTGACGTCGGGGGAGGGTCACGTGATCTCGGGGGTCACGTGACCTGGGGGGAGTCACGTGACCTCGGGGGTCACGTGGCCTAGGGGGTCACGTGACCTCGGGGGCCACGTGGCCTAGGGGGTCACGTGACCTTGGGGTGACCTTGAGGTTACGCCGACACCGACGCCGACGCCGACGGCGACGCCGCTCAAGCCGGAAACGGGCGCCTAAGAGCTGCGCTCTAAAACAAACAAACAAGCAAAAAGTCCGACGGGACACCTAAGCACTTCTTATGGTTGCGAATTCGAAAGCATGAATGTCGTTCTTCCGCTCCTTAGTTTGTCTGGGGCGTAGTGCGTGAACGGCCACGTTTCGCCGGCACAGCGCGCGCTCGTCAAAGGGCCGTGCCGCGCTCGGCCAACACTACCTAGATACAGGCTGCAGCGCTCGGAGTTGTGACGTCACAGATTCACGACGAGTGGGCCGACCTGAGAGGAAAGCTTCTCCGCAACACATGCTCTCTTTTTTTTCTTCTTATATGTGTTTTCCCGAGGACGCCAAGCGGCGCATGCTCCGGCCTTTTTTGTTTTTGTTTTTAGCTTTCTCCGAGCCAGGCGCAGGGTTCTCCCGGGGCAGTTGCGCAATGACAATTTTTGCCTCCTTTGCGCACGGCGGCTTGCAGCACAAGTCTCGCGGCGGGAGTACGCGAACTGCTCTAACCGTCTCTTTTGTCTTTTGTGTTTGGTGTGCGTGGCGGGTAACGCGTGGTGGTTGTCAAGTTACGGGCGGCTTTCGGGCTAGCCATGCCTCATAAATGCTGTGTCCCTGGGTGCCATGGGAACTATGAAACGTCGTCGAAGAAAGTGTCTGTGTTTAAGTTCCCGGAGGATCAAGAACTGCTAAAAGTATGGGTGCGGGCGATTCCTCGAAAAAACCTGGTTCTATCGACGCATACCAGGGTGAGAACTCTCATATCTTTTCACATTCTTTTTTTAATTATTGAATTTATTTCGTTGAATTTTACGCTGACGAAGGCGACAAGCACAAGCTAGCTCTCGCTTTTAATTTTATAAACGTATCTTTGTAGCGCAAGCTCCCGTTTTCAAAACCACAGTCAGGAGCCTGTAGCCTTCGCTCTATGTCCCCCTCTTGTTCCTACATCTGTGGCGCATATTATTAAATGAATCAATGAAATCGTCGAGGTCTCTAAATCTGAAGGAAATTTTAACATGGACGCCGAACAAAGGAACGCGACTCAGAGACGACTTTCAAGAACCAGTGACTTCTGCAGAGGACGACCCTAAGGTGCATTTTTTGTGCAGTCTTTTTGACTGGCTGGACGCCTGGCTTGACGTATGGGAGAGCGAGAACCTTACCAGTGGCACGCTAACCAAGGAGACTCACGGAGCACTCTGTCAAACAACCCGTGCACTTGTAGAGATCACCGAATACTGCTTCACTGAACTCGGGCTGAACTATGTCCTGCTTGGAAAGATTCAGACTGATAGCTTGGAAGACCGTTTCGGGAAGTACAGGCAGCTGGCTGGCTCGCAATATCACATATCTATAAGGCAGCTTTATGAAGGTGAAAATAAGCTGCGACTGCAGAGTACGTTGCCGACAATCCCGTGTGAAGACGAGCGATGGGAGGAGCTCGAAAACAAGTAGACACGCCACGGCCCAGCTGCAACATAGTATAATTACAGAAGAGGCAGTGTCACAAGCGATAAATTAGACCATCCCAGTCCTAGTCTACGTGGCAGGGTACGCAGTTTATGCCGCTTTGAAAAAGCCGAAATGTCAAAAATGCAGGGCGGCGCTTACTGAAGAAGATAAGACGGCGACAGTTTCACAGGAGAACTACTCTCTTCTCAATGAATTGGATCGAAGGGGGCTCCTTTATCCAATTATGTTCGCCGTTAATGCCGTGACACACAATTACGTTGTTGCTCAAGAACTCTCCAAGCAGGCAGAGTTTCTGAAGGTTCCGATCCAGCGTCAGTTCGTCACCGAGCGTACAATGGAACTGCTGTCTACCAACGAGACTTCTGACTTCGACGCATGTGAAGAAGGACACACAAGTGTGAGCTCGTGCTGAAGAACTTGTTCTGGTGCAGCGCGAACATTGTGCTGAAAAACTATTGTGGAAGGGTGAACGAAAAAGTTATGAGGCTAATTCCAAGTGAAAGAAAAGAAAATGTGAAACCCTAAAATCTATATAATTATTTTATATTCAGTGCAACAGTTCTCATAGCATTATTATTGCGAAGCGGCATTAAAGTCTACATGCCGTACATGTGCTGTGTCTTAGTGTCGCGAAAGCTACAGAGCGGCATCTAAGTTGCTTGTGTTTGAATTGTGTCAAGATGGATACAAGAAGAAAGTATGGATACACGAGAATCTACAATTTGAAGCTTTCAAAGGTGAGAGAACTTATATTCACAGCATCTATTCGTAGTGTGAATGAACGCGGGTAGATGTGTGCATGAAGCTCCCACAGCTGCATGTGTCCCTTACTGAAAATTATGCTTTAAGTTTGCTAAGTTTGCCTGCACTCGGTTAAATCAAAACTTGTGCACTTCGATCTAGGCGGCGTCTTTCCCTCTTTTTGTCTTTTCTGCGTTTAATTTTTCGTCTTCGTGTCTCAGTCTCGGATTAATTACTTTATGATAAACATTCCCCAGTTCGCCTGCAGTTTTGTTTTTATTATCATGTGTTTACTTCTGGTAAAAAATACATTTCAACACATTACATTTTTTCGTGCTCCAAAAGTCCACATTTTTTTAATAATCTTCTTTTCATTAGCTTCACATACGAATTCAGTAACCACACATGTCATCACCAACTTGATTGTTGCTGTTATGCATTTTGGCGATCCCATCACTTACAATAACGTTTCAGGGCATTTATTTTTTGTTTGTTTGTGTCTTCTCACTCCTAGAGATAATTAAAGCACTCAAGATTTGGATACCTAAAACGAAAACCCATCTCTCTTGAAACGTCGTTAACCTTGTTCTTTCATATCATAAGAATAATTGTACGTCCTAATATGCTGCCCGTGTAACAAAATATGTTTTCCAGTCATATAGATATTTATAAATCCTGTTTTACCAATTAACAAACGTTTGGGTCAATAAAAATGCCATACTACGTCGGTAAATCAATGCGCGACGCCTTCAGTGCAGCACTTTTCCGCGGCGCTCGCCAGCCGACTCGTGTGACGTCACCGGAGGAGCGCTGCGGCCTTTAGCTCTAGGTGGTGTTGGCTCGGCGGTACACCGGGACCGCAGCTTACCCGAACGGGCACTGCCGCCAAAGCCGACCACCGCTCCCTCTTACCGGCGGCTGGGTCGCCGCCTGCGCTCCGCCTCCATGGAAAGGGCTTCTCTGGTGGACTTTTTTGGAACTACGCCGCACGAGATTCAATCGGAGACTCGTTCCTCGATGGCGCACGCCAGCCAATGGGAGCCTATACATCGATTTCTGCTAGAGACGACAATTAAATAAGGTAAGGGGCCGTTTAGCGCGGATTCAAAGCTGATGACGTCGGTCGCTTCATACGGCAGTTCATGCTTTCGCATTAAAAATATTTTCCAGTTATGTCTTTTCGTTTGTGCATTGAAACTCTCCCAAGAAACGCAAGAACTTCTCTATTTTAGCTAAATTGGATTAACTTCTTATATCTTATTAAAAGTCTATTTTTATTTGTTTCATTGTGCTGAGGTAACTCTTGTTTTGATATATTCACAAAAGACAGGCACGTAGCTTCACCTTCCTGGTGAATTAAAGAGGTATGAAACGAATTTTAGGGCTCATTTTATTGCTTAGGCGTATACCATGTCGCATCAGCACCAGAGCACCATCAGTCTCTCATTTGTAAACGCAAGAAAAGTAATTTGAATACGTACAAAAAGATTTTCCACTTGCACCTGGTAATTCCGAAGCTTTGTTAGGGATCGTAAGGTGTTGCTCGTCCTGCTGTGGCGCCACCCTCCGCAGTATACCGTACCCTTATACATACCCGAGCCGTGAATGCTATGACGCAATCGGCTCGGATATTGGGTATACGCTCCTTGCACATACGTCACACGTGTGACGTCAGAGCCCGGCTCTGAGTGGCGGCTGACATCTTGGTGGGGCAGGTCTAGGCGTCGTTGCACGCATCCTACCGATAGGCCATGGTGAACTGCGCAGCATTTCGCTGCAATAATGAATCCCGGAAGAAAAAGAATGATGAAAACACCCCAGCGGTGGGATTCTTTCGATTCCCGGCTCTCCGACTGTCCGAGTGTCCGAAGACCACAAAACTATCGGCGGCAAGACGACGGGAGTGGCTCGCGAGGGTCAACAGATCCGACATGAAAGACGCGGCCTCACACCACCGCGTTTGTGGTGCTCATTTTGTGACTGGTAAGTGTTTTGATTCACTTCAAAAGCATAACAGGTAGAGTTTCCCCGTACTCAGGTCTGTGCGCGAACGCCGGTCTCTGCGTGTACACATCGCGAACACGACATCGGCGCTTTTTCGCGTTTTGCTGAGACATGATTTTAGACCAACACAGGTGTTGCTGCCCAAGTTAAAGACCCAAATGAGCACTTTCTATTGCTCCTGCCGTTTTTATTGAATACTTCTAATACTTCGGAAAAACGAGACAAAACCGACGGCGGCTTGTTCGCGCTATGATACTACACGTGCAATCTAGACGTGCGATAATGTTTGGATGAAGGAAATCCGAGTGAGCGCCGAGCACCGGTGCCAACTGTTCCACGTTATCCGTAGTCCGTACCAAATACAATCGATGTCTTGCTGTCTCAGTCATGCTTTCCTGCTTATTGTTTCCTGATTTGGTGAAATGCACCATTAAAACCCTTAGGCAAACCATCCGACCTGTTCGACGTTGACCATCCGGACTGGGCTCCCAGCTTGTCTCTTGGACACAAGAAGAAATATGCTAATAAAATGCACAAGTAAACAGATCTCTCCATCATTAGTTGTGAGAATATTTAGCAGAGCTTAGTGAATTAGTGGTCTTGAGTGTAAAGTGCTCATCCCAGGTGCATGTTTGACGCAGGTACAATCGCCGTAAAGCCAGACACCAAAAAGCACGGTTCGGAAAGACACGAGATCAAAATGGTATTATGTGTCCTCTCTGAATAACTCGGCTCCTTCGCCCTAAGATATAGAATTCGAATTGTCGTCAGTTACCTGCCGTCCTTGCATGCGACTCTCAGCATGCGACTCTCTGTCGAGTGATGTCACAACCAAATTCTTGTTGTGTTGTCGCCAGATCTGCACGAAATGTCACAGCATTCTTGTCGTATTGTTGCTTTTTACCAAGGGCATCTGCCCAAACTGTTGCATCGCTCTTGTCGTGCTGCTGTGATGTGATGTGAGATTGTCCGAGATGTCGGCCTACATGTTTTGGTCAACCTGTCCGTCGAATGAACCTTTACGCCTCTTTGACCGCACCCCTGAATAAGAAAGACGAGTTGAATCTTTCACCGTGAACACGATTGACACTAGTGCTTCTGCATCATTACCCATCCTAAGGATGAGATTGATTTCTTGACCTCATAACTGAGATAGCTGCGTGGTCACTCTTCACATTCCAGCTGATAATGTAGTCTTCCCCGTCGAATCATTCAATCTTTCGAATCATCATTGGATTTACTTCTGGAGCAGTGATCACACCTGACCGGCTATCATTCCAGCCTAAAGAAAGAATGAACCAGGCATAGTTTCTACCAAAGTAAATCTAAAAACAAAGTTAGCAGTGTTTAGGAGACGACTCGTCGATGGCATGGATACATGTACTAACCTCAAATTGAAGGGCTAACAAATTAATGTTTTATGCAGGCGTGGCAGTCCTCGAACCTGACTCGTACAGTCAACCAGGATCGAGTTCTGTCGACACAACTAGCCACAGTGCAGGTAAATTGATTTTAGCGATCCGCCAAATTTAAAAAAGGGTCTGGCTCGTTACACAGGCCAGAAAGCTGTGGTGATCTCAGCATGCGACTCTTTGTCGAGTGATGTCACGACCAAATTCTTGTTGTGTTGTCGCCAGATCTGCACGAAATGCCACAGCATTCTTGTCGTATTGTTGCTTTTTACCAAGGGCATCTGCCCAAACTGTTGCATCGCTCTTGTCGTGCTGTTGTGATGTGATGTGAGATTGTCCGAGATGTCGGCCTACATGTTTTGGTCGACCTGTCCGTCGAATGAACCTTTACGCCTCTTTGACCGCACCCCTGAATAAGAAAGACGAGTTGAATCTTTCACCGTGAACACGATTGACACTAGTGCTTCTGCATCATTACCCATCCTAAGGATGAGATTGATTTCTTGACCTCATAACTGAGATAGCTGCGTGGTCACTCTTCACATTCCAGCTGATAATGTAGTCTTCCCCGTCGAATCATTCAATCTTTCGAATCATCATTGAATTTACTTCTGGAGCAGTGATCACACCTGACCGGCTATCATTCCAGCCTAAAGAAAGAATGAACCAGGCATAGTTTCTACCAAAGTAAATCTAAAAACAAAGTTGGAGTGTTTAGGAGACGACTCGTCGATGGCATGGATACATGTACTAACCTCAAATTGAAGGGCTAACAAATTAATGTTTTATGCAGGCGTGGCAGTCCTCGAACCTGACTCGTACAGTCAACCAGGATCGAGTTCTGTCGACACAACTAGCCACAGTGCAGGTAAATTGATTTTAGCAATCCGCCAAATTTAGAAAAGGGTCTGGCTCGTTACAGAGGCCAGAAAGCTGTGGTGATCTCAGCATGCGACTCTCTGTCGAGTGATGTCACGACCAAATTCTTGTTGTGTTGTCACCTGATATGCCCGAAATGTCACAGCATTCTTGTCGTAATGTTGCTTTTAAGTGGTGATGGTACAAACTTTTCTTTGAGCCGAGATTCGGAAAGGTTCAAATAAGTGACTGAATCTTGCATTTCGTGTCAACCTCTGGAGTAAATGTAGTCATAGAATATTCCTGGTCAGCACTTCTAATATAGAAACAGGGACATTTTTGTCTTAGAATTCTTCACCTTGGAATGTTTGTGTCTATGTGCCGCAGCCAGCAAACTGTTAAGTTTTTCCCATCGTTTCTCTCACTGATTAAGCTAAAATCGCGTAATCAAACTTGTTATGTAAAATTTTTATTTTTCGAACGAAGAACTAATAAGATAAAGATAGTTTAGAGGGGTACGGATAAAAAATTCCAGCTCTCATTTTCTAGCTTAAATGTGTTGCATGTTGCACCATAACCTCAAAAACACCAGTCTTTCGTTGGAAGGCACAAGAAAACTTAATTTAAAGCTAATTAAACAATCTTTCAATGTGCACCGTGTGGATGCCTGTGAAGCTTCGTTGGCAGGTAATCTAGCAACGTTGGGAATCTTGTTACATAGTCATGATGTAGCAGGAACCGTTACGTAGCCGCACTAAACATTGAAGCAGCGCCACTCTTTGGAAGTACGTTCAACTGTTGCAAGTTACCTCGGCCTGAACGCGATTGCAAAGCCCTTGCCCGTGCACTTTGCCTTTTTGCGAAGGAAGCTAACAAGTTGCCATGATGGACTCGTTGAGATGCCGCCGCACTTCTGCATGGCTGAGAACTGTGGTAACGACTTGCTCAACAGCAATATGCCGATCAACAAGTTTCCGAACGACGGGAAACTTCGTGCCCTGTGGATCCGGCTCGCACGTTTGTCGTTTCCAACATGGCTTCCGACGCCTGCTGCTCGCTTTCCGAAATGAATACAGGGAGGGCGGTGTCGGTGTCCTCATCCTCACTTGTGTTGTTCAAGTTTATGTTCCCAAGGAAATCGTCCTGAAGCACCATTAGAGTGGGCCACACAAACACAACGCACACGACTGGTCTCACACGTGAAACGCCTCACGTGAAACGGTCTCACACGTGAACGGGTACTTTGAACGTCTCGGTTGCAACCCGTTGACACTGTTGACCCCCCACCCAACGCTGACAACGCCAAAGCTCATAACCCCGCCAGCCTTGCTACGTCACAAATGCGGGGAATCTTTTTTTTGTGTGTGTGCTTTTGTTTGCGCCGAATATCCCATGACGCATTACACTCTCCGTTCGCTTCTCTTCGAGTGCTTGCTCGAGTGCACCGTTTGGAATGAAAAATATAGCCAGTCATTCAAAATACAAACATGCGATTATCATTTACTGTTATTATCCGTCATGCTCAACTCATTTTTGAACGAAATTTGGATATTTAAATTTTAGTTTCCGTGCCCTTTTAAATATTTATTTCCTGGCTCAAATTCTTTCTTTGTATATTTTTTTTCAGGAGTTCAGACTGATCTCACTTTTGGGCAAATTGAAGCAATCGAATCTACTAGCCTTGTGCAGACGGCTGAGATCCACACGCTAATGGTCAACCTTTCCGCACATAAGCTGGATGAGGAGGCATTGAAACAAAACCAGGGGCTGGTTCAGTTTTACACAGGCCTCCCCAACTTCGAAGTGCTCCAGGCAGTGTTTGACCTGGCAAGAGGCTCCGTGTCACACACACCCCTCAATTGCCTGAGCCAGTTTGAAGAAATGATGGTGCTGTTCTTACGTCTCCGTCTCAACGCACAGATGCTGGACCTTGCTTACCGGTAAGGAAAGATTTGTCACCTTATACATGTGGGGATTTGGATAGTTTCTTGCATAGTGGGACCTACAGAGGAGGCAGGAAAAGGCAAGGATGAAACATGGGAGGACTCGGAAAGGGCGCTGCGTAATTTAAACGACTACTGCATGTCATATAACTTAATTACGTAACTCTGCCGAGCTGCTTCTTGATGGTTGTTTCTTTGGATGTAGGCAAAAATGTCTGATTTCGAAAGTGAATTCAGTATTTCAACTGTGCATCCAGATGTTTTGCAATAGCATTGACTTAGTGAGTTGCAAAGCCAAAAGGTGGAGCAGTGAGAATAAACCAGAATGGGATCTCTAAATTCCTCATGTTCCAAGATCATGCCTCGATTAATTTGATGTTGGCAGTTGAATGTTCTTACTAATCAAATATAAGATGCTTGCACTACATGGAACATCAAATAAATACTAATACGTGAAATCATGAAACATAGACGACGGGGACGAGGAAAACAGAACTTCTTTCAATTAGGTTTACAAACATATTTTTGCTTTACTTCAAGGTTTCATGTTTCGGAATCTACTATCTCGAGAATTGTTCACCGTTGGCTGGACGCTCTGTACCAGTGTCTCCAGCCCTTCATCTCCTGGCCCTCGAAGAAAGAACTTTGGGAAACAATGCCTATGGGGTTCCGAATGTCGTTTGGCGTGGATGTCGTCGTTGTAATGGATTGTTTCGAACTATTCATGGACAGAGCCACGTCGATGAATCCACGCTCGTTGACGTGGTCTCAGTACAAGCACCACAACACACTGAAATATCTGATAGGCATCGCACCTCAAGGTGTAGTGACCTTTGTTTCACGTGGTTGGTGTGGGAGAACAAGTGACAAGGCTGTAACTGAGTCATGTGGCATACTAGACAACCTTGTTCCAGACGACTCAGTGTTGGCAGACAGGGTGTTCACGATCGCAGAGTCTGTTGGCCTGCGTGGTGCCCGGCTCCACCTTCCTGCCTTTACCAGGGGGCAGGCACAACTCGCCCCTTGGGAGGTGGAGCGGACGAGAAAAATTGCAAATGCCCGCATACATGTGGAGAGGGTGATTGGACTTATGAGAAACAAGTACCCAATCCTGAAGGCAACCCAATCCTTCGACATGCTGCTGCTGAGGGACGAAGATTTGACTGTGCTGGACCAAACGGTCTTTCTCTGTGCGGCACAGACTAATCTGTGTGACTCTGTTGTTTCGTCAGACTAGTGCAGGATTGGGACCGAGGTTCGGTAATGATGATACTTATTACTCCAGCTCCAGATGACAAGATTAACATTTTGCCATTTCATCAAGCCATTTTTTGTATGGATGTACGAATATTCAG